>JAJPUD010013586.1:0-32120 GCA_023553655.1 Myrmecobius fasciatus
TGAATGGATGCCCATCAATTGGAGAATGGCTGAATAAATTATGGTATATGAATGTTATGGAATATTATTGTTCTGTAAGAAATGACCAGCAGGATGATTTCAGAAAGGCCTGGAGAGACTTGCATGAACTGATGCTGAGTGAAACGAGCAGAACCAGGAGATCATTATACACGGCAACAACAAGACTATATGATGATCAATTCTGATGGACATGGTTCTCTTCAACAATGAAGTGTTTCAAACCAGTTCCAATTGTTCGGTGAAGAGGGTCATATACACTCAGAGAGAGGGATATGAAATGTGGACCACAACATAACATTTTCATGCTCTCTATTGCTTGCATTGTGTTTCCTTTCTCTGATTTTTTTTTTGTAGATACAATTTTCTTGCACAGCAAGATAAGTGTGGAAATATGTATACATATATTCGATTTGTCAAGTATTTTAACATAATTAATATGTAGTGGATTTCCTGCTATCTAGGGGAGGAGTGAGGACTGGGGGGGGGGAAATTTGTAACAGAAAGCTTTGTAAGGGTCAATTTTGAAGAATTACCCATACATATGTTTTACAAATAGAAAGCTTTAATAAAGAAAAAAAATCAAAAGAAAGATTATTATCATGTATAAAAGAATTGTACATGTTTAATATATATTGGATTATGTGCCATCTAGGGGAGGGAGTGGGGAAAAGGGAGGTAAGAAATTTGGAACACAAGGTTTTGCAAGGGTGAATGTTGAAAATCGTCCATTTGTATATTTTGAAAATAAAAAGCTTTAATTTAAAAAAAAAGGATTATTATCATCATAAGATAACTTGGGCTCAGAAACCAAGATTGCACAGGGGGTTAATTGGGCCCCCCAAATACTTGATGATTATGAATGTAAAAGACAAGCAATTAACACTATAATGTACTTTCTGTCCCTTTAGGACTTTGTATGATTGTTTACAATTTTTAAAGAATATGACATCTTGAGAAGTACATGTCTTAAATGACCTGTTTACAGGTTTATATGTAATTATATATAAAAGGTAAAAGACTCAATAGTGTGGGAGCGATACATTATCACCTTTTAAAGGGATCACTTCCTTTCAGTCTTTGAGAGACCAATGTAAAAGTAGTATAAAGAATTCTTTACTTCATAAAATGGATCTGCATACCTCCCTCAATTAATTTAATGGAATTATAGGCTGTTAATCAATCACAAGTTAAAAACCACAAGTAAACACTGAAGAAAATTATCCCTGACAGTCACAAAGAGTCAGATAGGTATAAAGATCCTAACTTTTGAGAGGAAATCAGTTAACTTTTTTGTTACATGAAGAGAGAAGATGGAAGAATAATTGGGAGAGTAGATTATTTTTTCCCTTTTATTAACAATGAAATCTTATAAAAGTGCAGTTTATCTAATAGAAAATGCTATGTGCAACAAAAACAAGGCCTAAATAATCCAGGTATAGGATTAAGTTGAGCTGTGGAGAAGTGAAAACTCAGGGAGCCCAGCAGAGAGTGCATTATGAAATCATGAGAAAGGAAGGTGAGGAATTGAAATCCTAGAGGTGTCTCACTTTGGGTATATATGTGTGGGTGCCTCCCAGGGTATTCTACCCATGAATTTTCCAGTTATACTATACTGTATGTATATGTAGTGTGTGTGCCCCAGGTTTACAAGGAGGTATATTATTACTAATTATTCTCAGCTACTCAAGTAAATTCCCTTGCTTTGAACTAATTATGTCCTCTAGGTAAGTATTCAAGATTGACAAATTGGAAGAGACTCTATAGTTTTAGGAGTACAAGTCCTTATAATATGTCAAACTTGGGATCTTGGGGCCTCAGCCTGCTAGTTTGAGTTCATAGATTGTCCAGACAATGAGAAAAATAAAAGTAAGTGAACAATTTTTTCTGTGTCTCCGTTTTTCCTATATATCACAAGGACATTTTTAGTTTCATCAAGAAATTAAGTCACTTCTTAGCAATAACAAATCTTTTTTTTCTAGTAAGCCACAGTAATTGATATTTGTTTAATGGAATAAGTACAAATTCATAAAATGTTGACCCAAAGCATTCAAAAAAGAAGCTAAAATTCTAAGAAACATATAATGGGTTTTTTCCCCTCATAGCAAAAGGACTTGTACTTTGTAGTACAGAAGTGGTAGAGAAATGGATAGAAAGTAGATGGGAATGGTTGGCAATAAAAATGTTAACCACTGAATGTCTCTCCTTTACACTTGTTAAATTAAATATTTGTTTTTCACTAACCAGACAAAAAATGTTCTCTTTATATGACTTAGAGAAGTGGTTGCTATTTTAAAGGGGAAAAAAGGGGGGAAAAGTGTTAAAGGAAAATTCTTATCCAAATATAATACTAGAGTATATATATATATATATTCAAATAGGAAAAATAAATGTATAAATATGGTATTTTCTGCTCTTTTCCCTTCCCACTCTGAGCACTTTTCATAACAATGACAACAACAACAATAAAAACTCCATTTAAGTCCATTCTATAATCCATATCTTGAGAAGGTGGGGGGATTGGAGGGGTAAGAAGTAGGTGAAGGGTGATTATGGAGGCAGGGAAAGAAAGGAAGGAGGCATCATCAAAGTAAGGTAATTCAAGGTGAGTGATAAAAGGACTTATTCATGAATGAAGGTTATTCAAGGGAACTGCATAACTTATCATTGCAGATCATGAAAAAAAAATGAATGTTACAATTAACTATCCAAAATGATACACCAGAAGTTTGTTAGACAAATTCCTGTACATAAAAAACCCAAAAATATTCTTGAAAAGTCAACAAATAAACTGTTATGAAACCAGAGCATTATCACAAATAGAACTGTTGCCCACCATTACTCAAGCATATATCATTGATCCACAAAAATTTAAGAGCAAGCTTTTCAAAATTTAAATGCATAGTGTAATTCAAAACTATATAAGAATAGGAAGAACTGCACAGAATCCTCATCATGCTGGAGTTGTCCCCAAAAGGCTGCGAATGGGCCTATAGAAGAAGAGATTACATATCTGAAAGGGCTAGATAAATATACATTATTATATAATACATAAACCCCATTTAACTAAGAGTCTCAAACTCCCCTATTAAAACAGTAACTTGTTTGAAGTGTATTTGAACTCATCCCCAGATCCTGATAAGGCTTCAAAAATTTTAACAGAAGAAGGAAATGAGAAGATGAAGAAGAAGGAGAAGGAGGAAGAAGAGGAGGAGGAGGAAGAGAAAGGAGAAGAAAGGAAGGAGGAGGGCAAAAAAGAAGAAAGGAGAAAGAAAAAGAGGAGGGAGAAGAAGAAAGAAGAAAAGGAAAGGAGAAGAAAAGAGAAGAGGAAGAAGAAAGAAGAAAAAAGAAGAAGAAAGAAAGAGAAAGAAGAAAGCGGGAGAAGAAAGAAGAAGAAGAGGAAGAAGAAGAGGAAGAAGAAGAAGAAGAAGAAGAAGAAGAAGAAGAAGAAGAAGAAGAAGAAGAAGAAGAAGAAGAAGGAGAACAAGGAGAACAAGGAGAAGGAGAAGAAGGAGGAGAAGAAAGGAGAAGAAAGAAGAAAGAAAAGAGAGAAAAAGAATTTTTTAAAAAGTCTTTGAATGATAATAGATTTACAGAAATACAATCTAAATAAAGTCTACAGAGAAAAATGAGGGATAATTATGAATATATATGTCAGTGGATTCCTTAAATGTATCTAATATTGGTTTATCTTTAGATAGAACCCATAAAATAGGTTCCATCCAAGATAAACCAAATAAACCTTCAACAGGCAATATCCACACAAGCTCAATTCATTGTTCATACTATTTATGAAAGATTATGATATAATCTAAAAATGCTTGACACCCTTCATGTTAATTTAAATTCCTGACCTGTAGGGATTCAAAAAGATTATGTTATTAAAAAAAGGCACATAATTAGATAACGATGTGTCCCACTAATTAGGTATGTGATACATGGGCCTCCACTTCCTCATCATTTTCAATAAGTAAATAAATATTTAATAATCTCCTGTGAGACAAATATTGTATTAAGTAAAACAAAACATAAAAAGACCATGCTTGCCCTCAGGATAATTATAATCTAAAAGGACATGAAACCACCTACTCCAATTAAAATCAGGGAATATGTTTTAGTTAAACTGAACATTCTCCAGGAAAAAATAAAACTCTTCTTCAGACAGCAGGTATCTAATAAGAATTTACTAAACAGATAAAAGTTCACACAAGTGTCCAAAATATCCAAAGGTAAGTGATTACATAAAATAAAAAGTCTAGAGATATATTTAATGCTTCTTCCCAGTTCTGATATCGTATGAGTCTGGGAAAATCATGTAAAAACTCATGCAAGTGAGCCTTTAAACATTGAACAATATGAATGAAATCTATTGCCTACTAAAAATTCTTTTCTTGGGGTATAATTTAAGTTTATCCCTCAAAAGAGAGTCATCTGGACTAAGGATGTCTTTGATAGTCTATTTTGATAAGGACACCTCTTTTAACAAATTGGTATTATGCTGTATGTCATCATCCTATATACACAAAGGGCATATAAAGTGAATTAGTGTCAGTGTCAATTGTGATAATACAGAATTGAGAATATCCTACTTACAATCATCTATGGCTCTGACAGCTATGACATCAATGCACAAATCCCTGCCCAGCCTTTTAGAACCTGTGTTCTTCAGCTTTTAAAAAAGACAGTGCCTTCTAATGACCTGCCAATTATCCATTTCAGGAAAGGGGAAAAAATGAAAATGTATATATCAAGTGCATGTGAAAAATAAAAGACCTCTCAATTGAAATTATGTAGAAATGGATTTCTACATAAGGACACTATATTCACTGGAAAGCAGAACTTAGAAACTTGGAAAATAATATTTATTATTGCAATAGAAAATAAAACAATTTTTCAAACACAATGACTGTAAGGGAAAGGAGAAAGGTCTATTATTTTTCCTTCAGAAAACTGATATAAATGTTGAGGTCAGAACTTTATGCAATTCAAAGAAATTAGCATTTAAGTGCCTATGTTATACAAGACACCACTTGTGAAAGTCTTCACTGATAGAAAGATAAGAATGAAAAAAGTGTCCCTGACTTCAAGAAATTCATAGATAGGGAGAGGAGGGGTAAGGTGTAGGGAGTATATAACAGGTGAACTGTTAACACAAAAGCTTCCATAGAAAGGTACATGGAGCTAAGCTGGAACTAGATGTACTAGGAATTTTAAGAGGAAGCAATGACTGCTGAGTGAATGCCAAGCACTAGGGATTGGTGGGAGGATGTTGCAGAGAAACCCTATATGACTGCACAGGCAGGAGATAGAATGTCAAATTGAGGAACAGCAAGTCAACCAGTTTTGGGGGGGACTATAAATGTTGTTTTCATGATACTGAGGATAATAATATTCAGGAAACGTTCCACTAAAAAGTCAATGCTCTCTGTCTCGGTCTCTCTATGTCTCTCTCTGTCTCTAATGTTTGTGTCTAACTAACATTCGCCTTTCCAAAAAAAAAAAAAAAAAAAAGGTATAGCCAAAGAAACAGTATTTTGTCTAACTCTGAGCTTTATATGAAGAAAGATAGTTTCACCCTCCACTTATAATGGATCATATGGTTAATGATCTAGAACTGGAAGGAACCTCAAAAGCTATCTGGTAGAGTATCTAATTTTTTTTTTTTTTTCAGAAAATGTCAAGAATTGAAAAATAAAAGCACTTGCTATGAATCTCTATTCAGATCTTAAGATTGTATCATTCCTTTTTCTATTACTTACATTGGTCTTATGTAACTATTTTACCCTTAATTTTGAAAAGTTAAGCATATAACTCTTTAAGTCAGTCTATCTACGAAGTATGTAATAATGTAAAACTCTTTAACCCTTGAAAATGACCTATAATCTAGTAGATCAGATACTTGTAGATTTATGTCTTAAGAACTCATAGTTTAACACAGATTAAGGGAAGAGAAAGGAATATGGTTCAAAATTCACTGTATATTTTGCAATGATTCTATAGTAGCAGCTTTAGGAACTATCCCAAAAGGAAAGGATGCTGCTTATTCCCATTGTTTCTAGTATGTAACATACAATTTAGCACTTAAAATTACACACCAGATTGTGTCAATTTCTAATTGTTTCCTGTTTCTTTCTCTTGTAACCCCTACCTAGATTGTAAATTTCTTGAAGACAAAACTCATAGATAATACATTCATATCTCTTCTCCCATACTACTCCCTCCATTAATGTCTAACAGAGCCAGACACAAGGCAAATATTAATGTTTGCTAGTTAATTCACCAAGTTATATTCAAGAAACTAAAGTATAAAGATAATATTAACCATTAATATTAAAAGGTAATTTTCTTGGGCAGTGTTAAGAGACATTTTTCAAACTAATAGTCATCCCCAGAATGCACTTTAATAATTCTTTCTCCAAAGGAAGACAATTATCTTAGTAATTCAGAGAAAAATAGGAAGGGGAGAATTTAGAACCTAAATTAAATAAAAGTTTCTCTTAGTGGCTTGACACCTGAATACAGTTGAAATGAACCCTAATTTATTCTATGATCCAATAAACATTGTAATTACAACTACTAACCCCTTTAAGAAGCTATTCTTTTATCCAGTAAAATTTTGAAAAAAAAAATGGAAGTAAATGTTAGCCTCAACTTTTATTCAGCAATTTTATTCATTAAGTCAGTGGTTCTTAACCTGGAGTTTGGGAATTTTTTTTGGATATTTTCATAACTGCATTTTGTTATCATCAGTTTTTTTATTATCATAAGTTTTATTTTATGCATTAAGGTCATTCTGAGAAGTCCATAATCTTCACTAAACCATCAAAGAGTATGTGACACAAAAAAAAGTAAAGAACTCCTACATTAATTAAGCATATATACTCTATGCTTAACACTATTCCATATCCTGGGGAAAATGTTAAGAAACCCTGAATTAATTAAGCACATATTTGATGCTAAGACTATTCCATGCCTTTGGGGGAGGTATAAAGTTTAAATAAAAAAAAAAGTTCCTGATAAAATTTATGGAATAGTTGAGGAAATAATTCATGGCTGCATTTTACCTTAAAGGCTTAAAAGCATTTATTTTGTAACCCAATGAAATAATTATAATCATTATTATCCCACATTACAAATGTGTAGCTCAGAGAATTCCAGTGACTTGGTCAAGAAAGTGACACCAATAAGTGTTAGAGACAAGATTGGATCCCAGTTTTTTTTAGGATTATTTCTTTTCTAGTATTCCACAATGCTTATAATTATGTTTACATAGATATGTTTATTAAATACCTATTATGAGCAATGCACTATACTAGGCCTGGGGGAAACACAAATCTAAATAAGATAAGGTTCCTTTCCTGAAAGAGCCTCTAATCTTATTTAGATAATTCTATCAGTGTAGACCTCATCAATAACAAAAATCACAACTAATTGAAAGATTTACTATAAGTACTCAAACAAAACATAAAAAAATTACTCAAACATAGACTCAATGACTAAAAGGAAGAAAATAGAAGAAAAAACTATATGTCATATTAGCTGGGACTACTAAAAGATAATATATATAAAAACTACAATTCTGAAAATACCCCAATATTTCAACAAGGTTCCAGACAGGCAGCAGAGCAAAACATACTAAATTCAATTCCACACAATATAAAAAGAAATAACAAAACAAAACAAATCTAAACTATTCATTATAAAAGTAATAGGAATTATCTAGAAGCCAGCTTTTGGGGCATCTTGAAATATAATGATTATCTTGAAAGCATTCTTACCAGTCAATATTCTTTGTAAAGATAAGATAATGTCACTCATCCATGGTTAGGCGGTCACATACTTTGACCTGTTTTTCTAATGATGTTGATAGATTGTAAAAGAGCTCATGGAGTTACTAACAATAATGAAGGTTAGGTTCATATGAGTAACAAACCACCAACTTAGGCCTCATTTTAATAAACCAACCAATAATTATATATTAAGGCATTGTTCTAGTTCCTAGGAACACATATGTTCCTACACATTCCTATACATATATATTCCATACAGAACAATCTGTACTCTCAAAATGCTGAAATTCTAGTGAAATTCCAAAATTTAGAGATCTGTATAAAAGATAGGCAAGAAGGGAAACACGTTCCAAACATGGGTGATGGTAAACATAAAGTCATAGAGGAAAGGAAAGTGCCGTGTTGGAGGAAGAGTAAAGACTAGGAAAGTGAAGCCAAGATGGCAGAGTAAAGGCAGAAACTCACCACACTCTCCCCCCAAACCACTCCAACTCCCTTTAAATAATGACTCTAAAATTTTTTTGGAGTGATAGAACATACCAAAAGATGGAATAGAACAATTTTCCAGTTGATGACAACTTAGAAAGTTAGCAGCAAAGGTCTGTAGTACCAGGGGAGAAACCCAGCATGCAGTCCCAGTGCAGCCAGTGCTAGCTCAGCCCTGACCCTGGCTCCAGCCCAAGCACTAGTGCCATCAAGCAGGAATGAGCTTAAGGACCTTTCAATTCTCAGCAGCACTGACAGTTTCTAGACCCCTCAGCCCAGAGACACCAAAGACAGATTGGAAATTCAGCAGGAAAGCTTTGTCAGTAGGGTGAGAGGGATTTGGGAAACCAGCATATCAGGAGCAGGCATGGGCAGTAGTGACAGCAATTTCCCAAGACCTCAGCTCATAGGAAGTCTCTTTACTAGCATTGATGAAGGACTCTATTGCTTTAGCACACTAGATCTTACAGCTACAGATGGGCGGTGACATTCTTAGAACAGTTCCAGGGCAGAAAATAGTACTTAGGATCAAGTCACTAGAAACATCTCTGAAACAGCTGCACAAAACTGTACTTTCCACCCTGGAAACAAAGAATTAAAAGCCAAGTAACAGGCTGGGGAAATGAGCAGGCAACAGAAAAAGATTCTGACTATAGAAAGTATGATTGGCAATGAGAAATACCACTGAGAAGAAGATAACAAAGTCAAAGTTCCTATAACCAAGAAAAATGATAATCAGGAAAGTGATATAAGGGACTTAATAAGGTTTATCTCTTTACATTCCTACAAAGGAGGATGCAACTGTTGAGAACTTTCTCATTATTAGGACAGGAGTATCTATAAACAGAGGACACAAGTGTGAATTGAATATGAAGTGATAATATCTAAAAAAATAAAATTAAGGGGTGAAAGAGATATACTGGGAAAAAAAGAGAAAAAGAGAAGTGGAGAAGAAGTGTAAATTATCTGTCATAAAAGAAGCAAGAAAAAGCTTTTAAAGTAGAGGGGAAGAGGAGGAAGAAAAGAATAAAGAGCCTTACTCTCAACAGAACTGATTCAAAGAGAAAATAATTACTCACTCACTATGAGTATAGAAAGCTATCTTATTCTGTAGGAAAGCAGGAGAGGAAGGGGATATAAGAAGGGGAGAGAGTGAGAAAAGAGGGCATATTGGGAGAGGGAATGGTCAGTAGCAAAATACTTTTGAGGAGGGACAGGGTGAAAGGAGAAAGAAAATAGAATAAATAGGGGAAATAGAGTTAGCAATAGTAATTATAAAAATAATTTTGAAGCAAGTTTCTCTGATAAGGTCTCATTTCTCTAAAACATAGGGAACTGAGTTAAATTTATAAAAAGTAATAGCTACGCCCCAGTAGATAAATGATTAAAGGATATAAACTATAAAAAAATATAAATTATGTCCAAAAGATATAAAATCATGCATATCTTTGACCTGATAATGCTGCTACTAGGCATGAATCACAAAAGGGATTTTTTAAAAAGGAAAAGAACCTAAATGTATAAAAATATTTATAGTATCTCTCTTCTCAGGAACTCCATGAACACAAGCAATATGAAATATACTGTGTCCAAAGTAATAGCAATGTTGTAAAATGATCACCTGTGAATGACTTTGATATTTTAAGCAATAAATGATTCATGACTACTCTTTGGGAATTATGAAAAATTCTTTCCAGACTCAGAGAAAGTATTGTGTCTGAATACAAATTGAAGCACTCTCTCTCTCTTATTTTGTCTGTGTTTCTGTCTCTCTGTCTCTCAACTTTACTTGTCTTGAGTTTTTTTGTTTGTTTGTTTGTTTTTTAAGGAGTAGATCTAAGTAATTGTTTTAAAAGTAACTGGGGAAAAATATTTTAAAAGATAGAGTGAAAACTAAATTAGCCCTAGTTATCATTCTCTCATTATTGAAAGAATAGTTGAAACACACTGGAAAAGATATGAAGTTTAAATAATGCTCTAAACTGCACTCTTTTTTATATTCCAAAATAATTTTTAATAAATCAGTGCATCAAATTCACATATATACATCCATGCAGACATACATACAGTTTCCTTGATTTCCGTCAAAGGATCCCTAACTCTACAAGCAGGATCAAAGTAAGGCCACAGATGGAAAATGGGGGAAAAGTATTAAGATGGATTATTTTCACTATAACATTTTTACAACTGGAAACCACCTTAGTGAACATGCATATGTCTTTCTTTGTTAATAAAGTGTACACTATCAGTGCAGCCTTTGCAGTGTTTGTGCCTCTAACACTAAAACTCAGAAAGCCCTTAGTTCGGCAGCATGAATCACAACCTGCGTCCAGCAGCAGGATGGAAGGTAGGGAAGATCAATCTTTTCCTTTGAAGCACATTAGTGATATCTATATTTATTGGCTTCAAAAGCCATCATCATCATCTCTCATCAAGATTCAGTGTTAAGAAAGCTGTATATTTGAACATGTAAAGCCAGTTCTTCAAACAGAAGAAGGAAAATAATATTGAAGAAAGGTCTAAAATAAGATAATGAAAAGAGTTTACAATCCAGTAGAGAGAGAAGATACAAAAATTAACTATAATGCTCAATGTTACATGATAAGTACATTATAAAGTACTTGACTGGATGGCAGGTGGATGGGGATACAGGTAGAGGGAAATAAGTTTATAAATCTAAAGGGAAAGTTGTCAAACTCAGGAAAAGAAAACTCTTCCTGGTCTGCAATGTATTATTATTCTGCTTTGTACTTTGTTTCTTTTTAAAAAGAAATCACTGCAATGAAATTGGCAAGGGATAACACAAATATCAATTTTTCTTGGACTTTAGCCTAGGAAGTACTTCACAAGGGCAGCATGGAAAGATGGACAAAAAGTGAGTTTCCTACAAATTCCTTCTCTGATGTTTCATCATAAAATTGAGGTAATCCTGGATTATCAAAGGCTATTTAGTGATGTCTAAACTCTAGCAGATTCTACCATGAAGGAGAAACTTGAGTATGGTCCTAGAAAGAGAATAAATCTTTCTGAAAATGAGTCTAATTAAATATTGAGAGAATCACCACTTGGTGATGAATTGGTAGTTGTGGTCATGGTATGGATGGAGGAACATGGAGGCCCTTTGGACTGTCCAACTGCCTTCTACTTCACCACTGATGGTGTAACAGTAGTGAGAAAGTGAACAGAGGATACTAAGAACTGAAATTTTAGATTATCAATTAAACTTCATTTGACCTGTCAGACTAAATCTTTGTGAACTGTGAAATCTTTGTTGAAAGACAAACAAATTGACATATAGCTAGAGAAGCTGACATATATTAATCTTATCGTTTTTCCATAAGTAAAATCAGAGGAAAAAGTTATAGGTAAATAAATTAAAGGATAGTTCACAAATACTCCTTGGAGAAGTAAAGATGGGAGTTGGTATGTGGGGGAGGGGGTTGCACCTCCAAAATAAACAAGAAACACCTTTCATGGGACACTTGATTGTCATGTATCACAGTTCTAATCATAACTGTAAAAAGATCACTATAAAAATACAGTTTACACATTAAACTCAGTCACTAAGGATAAAGTTGTAGAAGAATTTTATAAAGATCTTGATGATGCTGTTCAATCATTTTAGTTCTTTCTGACTCTTTGTGACTCAAATTAGGGATTTCTTGGCAATGATACTAGAGTGGTCTGCCATTTCATTTTCTGGGTCATTTTACAGATAAGAAAATTGAGGAAATGGGATTAAGTGACTTGTCAAGGGTCACCCAGCTAATAAGTATTCAAGGTCACAGCTGAATTCATGTTTTCCTAACTCCGGAACCAATCCTCTATCCACCATGCCATTTAGGTATCCCAAAGACTTTGGTCAGACCTCTGAAAATCAATAAACACTCTGACACTTGGTGACTTCAGGGCAAAGATAATGAAAAGAGAATAGGAAGAAACAAACAGGCAGACATAATTTAGAAAGAAGGATGTTTTAGAGATTACAAAGAAATGTAATGCCTTGATTACATGAATACTTGGCTTAAAAAATGAATTAGAGGTAGAAGACATGGTAAGAACTGAGTAATTCCATAAACAGTAAAATATAACATTGTAACTGACAGGAAAAGACTTGTGTTTAATGTGGAGAGTTATCCCTGACTATGTAGAGTAGCAACTTATCCAAACAAAGATAAAAATTAGTAAATAACAGTAAGAATAATGAAGTATATATATATATACACACATATATATATACATGATTGAAATGACAACACTAAATTATTTCAATTATTCCCTTCAATCCTAGGAGTTGAGTTCATACACATCAATGTAGATGATTCCCAGATCCATATATCCTGATCAAACCACACATCACCAACTGCTTTTTTGGACACCTCAAAATCATGTCTCATAGATATTAAGTAAGAAATGTATAATATTCCTAGGATAGAGCCTTCAGAGAAGCCAATTGGGTTTATGGATATGATGATCCAAGGTCAGAGTGATGAATTGCATAACCTCAAGAAAGACACAGAAGCAGTGAAATCTGAAGATGCTTCTACTTTCCAGGACCAGATTGGACATTTGGAGAGGAAAAACTGTACCTGATGGTGCTAGAAAGAACTAGACAGTCAATTATAGGACAGAAACATAGAGACAGAAGGCACCAGTGTGAGAAGTCCAAGTGAAGTGAACTTCCAGTGTGAGGAGGTTTCTATGGCATAGGAGAGAACGACTGGAAAGTCAGAAGTATAACCTGGAATAAATGAAATCTTTTGCTTTATGTCATCCTTTTACCTTTTGTATATGGGATTAGTGAGATTTCTTTTCCCCAAGAATTTTTAGAGAATAAAATCAAATAAACTGCCTTATTAGAGCAAAATATTAGTCTTATTAAAGTAAGTAAAGCAACAAAGAATGAATATCTTTAATTGTATAAGGAATGTACTTAAATACAGGGAAAAAATCCTCTCTTTTTTAATATTTTTTAGATGTTTATATTAGAATTTGAGATTATTTGGGGACAATCAATAAAAACTCCAATTGGGTGCTACCAACCGTCATCATTTGGCTATTATTTCTATATAAGTCAGAGAAAACTTGAGATGTTCATTTAAAGCTGATACCTGACAGGAAAAGTGAAAGGAAACCACATTTTTTTAAAGGAGGTGGAAATAATACATATTCTTCCTTTCCAAACTAATGATAATAATAGTTTAAAAAGACAGTTCTAAAGCCAAAGGATTGAAATTTAGCCACATTAAAATCGGTACTAAATTACAAAGTACATTAAATACTTGACTTTTTCAAGAGACAACTGCTAATGAGGAGAAAATTTAGCCACAATTTCCTCACCCTTTCATTTTGACATTACTACCTATAAGCGGAAATTAATCTTTCTTTCCAATGGAACAGAAATTGAATTATTCCATTACAAACTTTAACAGAAACATAACATTCCATTTAAGCACTAAAAATCTCTAACCATAATTTTGAGACTGAGACAACTACTTTGTGTCTCATTCCTAATACTAAAGAATATTTATTCAGTATTAGAAAGGTCAGTGGATGCTAGAAGATCCAGTAGAAAGAATACATGAGCTCTATGTGTTCCATGTGAAGGGACAGCTGAACACAATTCAGCAGTTTTGCATCACAGAGACAGCAGACATCTTCTGAAATAAAGTAGTGAAAATATTTCAGTGATTTGCTTCTCAGGGTTACTAAGAAGTTGAAAAGGGACAGGAAGAGGGATTTAGCCTGGAACTTTATTAGTAAAAGAAAATCAATATGTGTGTTATCAGAAGAAGATCAACTTTAGGCATGTTTTGTGGGATTCTCAACCAGAGTGGTACATAGTTTTTGTAGGGAGATTATTTATTTAAAAACTAAAACAATAAAAACAACAACAAAAGGAAATCAGTGGCTTTTGTGCAATTAAAGAGAAATTAAAGTCTGTATACTGGAATGAATAATTATTGCATCTAATTTTCAGCAGACCCAGAACATTAAAATATTAATAAATTAAATTCTAAAATGCAGTGCTATTTTATTCATAGTTGGGTTGTTTTTTTTTTTTTTTTTTTGGCTGGGGGGAAGGGAAATAACAAATCTGGGATATGTAACTTGCAAATTGAATAATTTAAGGCCTACTGTGATGTTTCAGAACCCCCCTTTTAAAAAATGGACATCAGTGCAAGAAGCACACATACTGTGCTCTTTAGAAGAATGAATTAGTTCAAAAGTTGTCCTAGGTATCTTGCTGATTTTTCTGTTCAAAAACATTCCAAACTAATACTCACCCCTCTAGATGTCTTTTTTTTTTTTCCTAACTGCAACCTTTGAACCTCCCTCTCTCCAACCTCTTTTCCATTCACATCGGCTATTCATTAACAGTTTAATATATGTATGATTAATTGACTAGAGGACACCTTTCCTTGTACAAAGCAGATGCTTAATAATTGTACTTTATCATTCACAAGATGGAAATGGTTCTGAAGAATTTCACCTTTATCTATAAGTAGATCTGTTCTTGAACACTCCTAAAAATGTGATGTTAGTTTTTTTTTTTTGTTTGTTTGTTTCCTCCAGGGAAAACATTTTTGTTAAGATTAATCTAGTATTACACAAAATTGAAGTTTTTCAAATTCAGTACTTTCTGGTAGAATTTTAGACCTTGCACACTATTGGCTAAGTGATCCTTGGCAGGTCACTTAATCGCATTCTCAGTGTTGTAATTTCCAAAATGGACAGTGATTACCACATCTACCCCATAGGATTGTGAGGATTAAAAGAGATAATACTTATAAAATGTTTTGTAAACCTTAAAGAACTATGTGCTTGTTTACTATTTTTTATTTTTATTCTTCATACAGTTTTCTTCATTTTAATTCGAACGTTTCTGAAATAGAATTAGTTTCACTGAGATGTTAAAGAGAATTACAAATGGAAATAGTATTTTTAAAGCTAGAATAGATTTTCATAAGTGATCATTGTGTTGTCTCAAACTGAGACTGCCTGGCTCTGATTTTTGTGTGGGTGTTTATCAATTTTGTTTTAGTTTTTTAACCATCTTAAGAGAGTGGACAAACAGCTATCTTTGGTGCCTGAATGAATTGGGTTCAAATTTGCTTTCGGTACATATTATAAGTGACCCTCATTAAGTCATTTAACTACTCAGTGCTCTAGGTAATTCTCTAACTATAGTTGCAGAAAAGAAAAAAAGGTGTTGAGTGATAATTTATATTGATTTTCTTTTACTAATAAAGTTCCAGGCTAAATCCCTCTTTCTGTCCCTTTTCAACTTCTTAGTAACCCTGAGAAGCAAATCACTGAAATATTTTCACTACTTTATTTCAGAAGATGTCTGCTGTCTCTGTGATGCAAAACTGCTGAATTGTGTTCAGCTGTCCCTTCACATGGAACACATAGAGCTCATGTATTCTTTCTACTGGATCTTCTAGCATCCACTGACCTTTCTAATACTGAATAAATATTCTTTAGTATTAGGAATGAGACACAAAGTAGTTGTCTCAGTCTCAAAATTATGGTTAGAGATTTTTAGTGCTTAAATGGAATGTTATGTTTCTGTTAAAGTTTGTAATGGAATAATTCAATTTCTGTTCCATTGGAAAGAAAGATTAATTTCCGCTTATAGGTAGTAATGTCAAAGTGAAAGAGTGGAGAAATTGTGGCTAAATTTTCTCCTCATTAGCAATTGTCTCTTGAAAAAGTCAAGTATTTAATGTACTTTGTGATTTAGTACTGATTTAATGTGGCTAAATTTCAATCCTTTGGCTTTAGAACTGTCTTTTTAAACTATTATTATCATTAGTTTGGAGAGGAAGAATATGTATTATTTCCACCTCCTTTAAAAAATGTGTTGTTTTTTTTTTTTTTTTTTTCCTTTTTAAGGGCCTCTTTATGGTATAAGCCCACTAAATGGAGTCTCTGGCTCGAAGGCTATGGACATTTTAGTCTTAAAAGATACCTTAAAATAAAAGCAAAGTATATGTAATATTTACAATTTCATATGCAATTCCATTTTTCCATTCTAATCATATACAAATATTAATTTTACTTCTAACATTTTAATTCTAAGCATATAGAAATGTTTATTGATTCAGAATATTTTTTAAACAATTGAACAGTGAAATAATTTCTGCTTATTCCAAAAGTATTTCTATGCTTTTTTTTTTTAACCTGTTACTATGTGTTCTAAGAATGCTTATCATTCTTCTTCCTCTTTTTGGTAAGAATGTGTTCATCTTTCTATAACTGCTGGAGGACGATAGACTTTGCATTTTCTTAACATTTTTTGGATTTGTTAAGATACTTTTCAGATTTGTTTATTGAAGGCATGTTTTTTCATAGATGTTCTTTCATTTGAAGGACCTTTATTTTATTTTATTTTATTTATTTATTTATTTTGCTGAGGCAATAGGGGTTAAGTGACTTGCCCAGGGTCACACTGCTATGAAGTGTTAAGTGTCTGAGACCATATTCTGACTTCAGGGCTGGTGCTCTATCCACTGCACCACCTAGCTGCCCCGACCTTTAAAATTTTAATTTTGATATCAGAATGCCAGTATTTAAAACATATCAGCCACAGTTTTATACTCAGTACCACTATACTCAAATATTTTTCCTGAAAGAGATCAAGGTAAATATTTCTTTCATCCACTAATGCAATTTGACCTTTAAATTCAAGATGAAAGTTTTCAGCCTCTTCTGCAGTTGACTATTCAGAACTTTACACTCACTGAATAGAAATGATATTTTGGTATCATGTAAAAGATTCAGTGAGATGAAAGAGCCATTTCATGTGTTTCATTATACATTACACAGAAGTAAACTGAGGGTCAGAGAGATGAAATTATTTGCCCAAGATCACATAAAGATCAAACACAGCTGCTATACTGGACAATTTTCTACAGCCACCACTGGGTTGGGGTAGGGGTGAGTTTCCAAAAGGATTATTACCTTAACAGTTTTCTAATTTGACTTTTCCTGCCATTCCACACAAATCCCACTCCCACTCATCCAACGTACTAAATAGTACTGTCCACTGAAGGACAACACATATAATCAAGCCATTTTAAAGTGCTAAATATTTTACTTCAAAATGTGGGAATTTCAGTGGCAAACTATCTTCTGAATAGTTAAGTTACAGGTTCCTTGTCTCACATTACTTAATTAGACTGATACCACTTAAAATATCACTCAGACTTTTCCAGGCTCTAACTCTGGTATCCTGATTCCTTTGGTAATACAATCCTTTGGGTCATTCCTTTCCTACTTAATTTATTCTTATTTTCCACTCTTAGTCCAAAGCTGAGTTACTTTTTTAGCCTCCTTATTCACAGGAAATATGATGTTCTTTTCTCTCCGAGTCCAGGTCCATTCTCTTGGTTACAAATAACTACAAGAAGAACAACTTCAATGTTTTTCCCAAACTCCACCTACATTCTCTGAACTAGTTTATCTTCTGTTCTTTACAGGCCTTGCCCAATTTCCTTGAACTTAGGCTCCTTTCTGGGATTTCCTCAACCTTGACTAGATGTCCTTGTAGTCCTATATCCTGAATACAACCACACTTACACACACACACACACACACACACACACACACACACACCACATGTGCACCTGTGGCAAATCATTCATAAAAGGAAAAAAATCTGTAAAGAAGATGAGTTCTGGACTGGAAAATAACTAAACAAATGCAACTGTAATGTAATTAATCAATCAATTAACAAGTATTTATTAAGTATGCACTATGTGCTAGGCATTATGTTGAATATACAAAGACAAAAGTGAAACCATCCCTAACTCCAAGGAGCTTATAGTTTAACAGAGACAACACAAACATACAAGGATATACATAAAAAAAAAAACACATAAAAAGGGATACAAGATATTTTTGAGAGGGCACTAGCAGGTAGGGAAAATAAGAAAAGGCTGAAGGTTGATCCTTAGCTGTTCCTTGTTTCTTTTACAAAGTACTATATCTACTGTATCTATAGTTTGGCACAGGCTGGCCCACATACTCCTTGATTACTTGGAATGCTTAGGTTTCTTCCTATCTTTTCAAAAATTACCTTTGAACTGGAAATGATGAAACAAAAATGACAAATTAGGAGCTGATATCCAAAGGCAAGTAAGGAGATAGTACAAACATGGAGTTAGTTTTTATGAGTTCAAATCATTGAACCTAAGGGAACACCTTACTAGGTCCTAAAAGATGCTATAGATGTGTTCAGTGAACCACTGTAAATGCTATTGAAACAAAATAGTGAATGGGAGAGACATCATAAGACTAGGAGGGTAAAATATCCCTATTTTCAAGAAAGAGGAGAGAACATAATCTACAAATACTACAAGATTTTCTGGGGAAATATTAGAATGGATTATTAAGGAAGTGGTTAATTAATATTTAGTCAGGATCCAAAAAAGATCTTTACAGGCTAGACATTAGGCTGACTCTAGACAGTGTAATAGGTTAAAAAAAAAAAAAGAAGAAGAAGAATGGAAGAGGCATGGGTAGGCAACAATTTGCCTAAAAGAGATCTGTTGGTTATGGCTTTACACAGACAGCAATGTGATATGTCAGCCATAGGAACTAATGTAATCTTAGTCTACGCTGAGATGCATAATTTCCAAAAATACAGAGAGAATGGTCATTCTCTATTTGTTCAACCACATCTGGGATACTGTGTTCAATTCTGAATCTCACAGTTTAAGAAGGATATGGATAAAATGGAAAGAATCCAGAGGAAACAATCAGGATAATGAAGTATGTTCATTCTATATAGTGATCATTTGAAGAAACTGGGGATATATAACTTTGGGGGAGGGGAACTTGATAGCTATCTTCAGGTATTCTAAATGTCACCTTGTAGAAGAGGAATTAGAATGTTATTGCTAATATTGTTTTTAAAATTATGCAAAAGGACAGAACCAAAAGCAATTGGAGGCAAATTTGCAAAAAGGCAAATTCATCCTTAATGTCAGGAAAAATTCCTAATATTAGAACTCTCCAAAAGTGATTACTTCACACATGCCTTACCAGACCCCAGGGTTCTTCCAACCTCCCAAACTTTTCCTTGAACAAGACAAGACTATTCTCACTTTCCCTGCCAAGTGAAGCATTGTACACCTCCTTCCCCACTTCTTTCACCCCAGTGCAAATTTTTTGACTCTAGCTCAGGGAATCATTCCCAAGTCAATAATACCACTGTTTCTTTGAAGGGTATGACAATACAATGTTGCCCAAGCCAAAGTTCCCTTCTCTAAAGATAATCTCTTGTCCCTCTTATCCACTAATGTATGCCTCATGTCTTTGGTATCCTTCTTTCACCAAACTTTAATCGCCCATTTTGTCCTTTTATATTGTTCACAAACTGTCCTTCACACTAGACTTTTATCATTCTGAAGGATATTACTTTATATATTTTGTGTTTAATTCTAAGAACAAGTGTTCCCTTCAATAAATTCTAAGCTTGTTGGCAGGAAGTATTTCTTTTTTGTGCTGATATATACAGCACATAGCATACATATATTAGATGCTAAATTAATGCTTATTGAATGGAAAGGAACTGGATTAAATTGAATTGAAAAGATGGAATAAACTGCTTCAAGAGGTCATGGATTTCCCCTCATTGGAAGTCTTTAAGCAGAGGTCAAACAACAGGTTCCATATATTCCAATGTGGGTTCATTTCAGCTGGTTCTTTTTAGATAAGATTTCAATTTTGAAATTCTTGTGATTCTGAGATAGCTTGGAAATTTGATCATTGTAAAATACTGCTCCTAGAGACTAAAAAGGGAAAAGGGGAGAACTTATATATATATAAATATTTTAGCAGCTCTTTTGTAGTGGTAAGGAGTTGGAAATTGAAAGGATATCCATCAACTGGGGAATGGTTTAACAACCTGAGGTATATGAACATATTAGAATACTACTGTGTTATAAGAAATGATGAGCAGTGTCCTGTAAGAAAAGACCAACAAAATGATTTCAGAGAGGCCTGGAGAGACTGACATGAACTGATGCTGAGTGAAATGAGCAGAACCAGGAGAACATCATACATGGCAAAACAATACTATATGATGATCAATTCTGATGGACATGGCTCTCTTCAACAATGAGGTGATTCAAACCAGTTCCTATTGTTCAGCAATTAAGATAGTCATATACATCCAGAGAGAGGCCTGTGGGAACTGAGTTTGGACCACAACATTTTAATGCTTTCTGTGAATATTTGCTTACATTTTGTTTTCCTTCTTAGGTTGTTGGGTTTTTTTTTTGCTTTTTGTCTTTCTAGATCTGATTTTCTTGTGCAGTAAGATAAATGTATAGATATGTATACATATATTGGATTTGTCATATAATTAAACATATTTAACATATATTAGACTATCTGTCATCTAGGAGTGGGGATGGGGTAAAGGAAGGGAAAAATTTGGAACATTTTTTTTTTTCTTTTTTTTTAAATTTTTATTTTATTTGAATAACATATGTGTGGGTAATTCTTCAACAATAACCCTTACATAGTTTTCCGTTACAAATTTTTCCCCCCAACTCCCCACCCCTCCCCCTAGATGGCAGGATATCCACTACATGTTAATTATGTTAAAATATTGGCAAATCGAATATATGTATACATATTTCCAAACTTATCATTGGTGTGCAAGAAAAATCTTATCTACACGAACGATATATCAGATAAAGGAAACACAATGTAAGCAAACATCAATCAAGGAGTATGAGAATGTTATGTTGTGGTCCACATTTCGCATCCCTCTCTCTGGGTGTATATGGCTCTCTTCAGTGAACAATTGGAGGTGGTTTGAAACATTTCATTGTTGAAGAGAGCCATGTCCATCAGAATTGATCGTCATATAGTACTGTTGTTGCTGTGTATAATGATCTCCTGGTTCTGCTCATTTCACTCAGCATCAGTTCATGTAAGTCTCTCCAGGCCTCTCTGACATCATCCTGCTGGTCGTTTCTTACAGAACAATAATATTCCATAACATTCATATACCATAATTTATTCAGCCATTCTCCAATTGAAGGGCATCTATTCAATTTCCAGTTTCTAGCCACTACAAAAAGGGCTGCCACAAACATTCTTGCACATGTGGGGCCTTTTCCTTCCTTTATGATTTCTTTGGGGTATAAGCCCAATAGAAATGCTGCTGGGTCAAAGGGTATGCACAGTTTGATAACTTTTTGAGCATAGCTCCAAATTGGAACATTTTTTTTTCAAAGATCAATGTAGAAAAATCACTCATGTTCTGTAAATAAAAAGTTTGAATTTTTTTTTTAAAAAAAAAGAAATGATAAGCAGGATGCTTTCAGGAAAATACTAGAAATTTACATGAACTCACGCAAAGCGAAATGAACAGAACCAAGAAAATATCATGAACAATAACAATATTTTACAATGACCAACTGTGAATGATATCTATTTTCACCAATAAAAAAAATAAATCCTCCTAGACAATTCTGAAGAGTTTATAATAAAAAATGCAATCCACCTCCAGAAAAAAGAACTGATGAATGTCTGAATGTAAATCAAAGCATATTGAGTTTTTTGTTTTTTGTTTTTTTTGCTTTTTTGTAGTTTTTCTTTATTTTCTTTTGCAACATGACTAATATGGCAATATGTTTCATATGCCTGCACATGTATAAATTATCTCAAACTGCTTGCTCTCTCAGGGAAGAAGGAGGAGAGAGGGAAGAAGAGAATTGGGAACTCAAAATGTTTCAAGAATGAATGTAAAAAATTGTTTTGCATGAAATTGAAAAAAAATTATTTAGAAGAGGGAAAAAAAAAGAATACTGCCTCTATATTAAAGGTGTCCAAATTATCAAACTTCTGGTATATTCTGGAACTTCTAAAGCATTAAGGAACTGGGAACTGCCTCTATTGTGATAAATTTGAAGTTTTTGTTTAAAAAAAAACTATCTTTTGGACCCACATGTGCAAAAATGTTTGTGGCAGCCCTTTTTGTAGTGTCAAGAAACTGGAAACTGAAAGGATGCCCATCAATTGGAGAATGGCTGAATAAATTATGGTATATGAATGTTATGGAATATTATTGTTCTGTAAGAAATGACCAGCAGGATGATTTCAAAGAGACCTGGAGAGACTTGCATGAACTGATGCTGAGTGAAATCAGCAGAACCAGGAGAACATTATACACAGCAACAAGACTATACGTTGATCAATTTTGATGGACATGGTTCTCTTCAACAATAATGTGATTCAATCTAGTTCCTATTGTTCAGCGATGAAGATAGTTATAGACATCCAGAGAGAGGCCTGAGGGAACTGAGTGTGGACCACAACACAGCATTTTAACGCTTTCTGTGAATATTTCCTTGCATTTTGTTTTCCTTCTTAGTTTTTTTTCTTTCTCTCTTTCTATATTTGATGTTTCTTGTGCAGTAAGATAACTGTATAGGTATGTATATATATATATTAAATTTGTCATATAATTTAACATATTTAGCATATATTAGGTTACCTCTTATCTAGGGGTGGGGGTGGGGGAAGAAGGGGAAAAGCTTGGAACAAAAAAAAAGTTTTGCAAAGGTCAATGTAGAAAAATCACTCATATGTTTTGTAAATAAAAAGCTTTTGATAAATAAAATTAAATTTAAAAAAACAAAAACAACTATCTTTTGTCTCTGTATCTTGGTATTGGCTAGTCCATATACTTATAATATTCTCCCTCCTTACCTCTGCCTCATAGAGTTCTTTTTTATGATGCAATTCAAGTATCATTTTCATAAAGCCTTTTCTGATTGCCCCAAACTACAAGTTTGATCCTTCCAAAACTACCTTGTATCAAAAAATCTTGTATACAAACATATTAATTCACTTTATCTTCATGCCTATGTATTTTATATGTACTTCTTATGTCCTTTATTATAATGTAAGCTCTTTGAAATTGGATTGTTTCATTCTGTGTAACCCTTAGTACAAAACCTGACACATATTAGACAATCAATAAATATTTGTTAATTCACTAAGTTAAAACCTACCACTCTTTCTATTTTCAATATGTCTGTAGAGGGTACCACTACTCTCCTAATTATCCAGGACCACAACCTAGATGTCATGTCATCCCTAACTCCTTAGTCTGTCCCATCACCACATTTCCAATCTGTTAAATTCTATCTCTTCTAATTTGGCAACATTTCTCTTATATGCCCCTTTCTCTCCCAGACAATGCAACCATCCTGGTGCAAATCTTGTAACTTCATGCCTAAAGTATCATAATAGCCTTGTGATTGTTCTAATTCAAGTCTCTCCTAACTTTAGTTCATCTTCCACTAAGAGAACTTCCTAAAATACATATCTAACCATGTCACTCTGGCAGTATACTTTCCAGGGATGTCCACATTGATAATGAGATTAACACATGCATTGCCAGTGCTAGCTCAGTGTTTGAGATGCTTCAAAGAAAAGTGTGGGAGAGAAGAGGTATTAAACTGACTACCAACCTGAAAATTTACAGAATCATTGTGCTGACCTCATTATTATATTGCTGTGAAACTTGGACAGTATACTAACTCCATGCCAGGAAACTGAATCACTTTCATTTGAAGTGTCTTAGGAAGATTCTGAAGATCGCCTGGCAGGATAAGATACCAAACACTGAGGTCCTCTCTTGAACTAAACTGCCAAGCATTCTGATTCTAGTTCAGAGAGCACAAATCTGTTGGGCTGGCCATATTGTTTGAATGCCAAAGGCATTTCTTAAGAACTTTAGGATTGCTTGTATGACATGGGAGATTCTGGCACAGGATCACCCAGCATGGCATACCCTCATCAGAAAAACATTCTGTGCTCTAGGAGCAAAGCAGAATTGAATTAGCACAAAGGAAATGTAAAATATGCAAAATTAGAGAAGCTACCCCAAATGTTCATATAGGCTATTTGTTTCCAACCTGTGGCAGAGCATTCCAAGCTCAGAGTGGTCTGATTAACTCAATTCTAACATAGCAATGTCATTTTGGTCCTCTTCAAAAATGAAGGACAATAACCCTCTTCAATAACTCCCATGACTCCTATCATTTCCAAGATCAAATTTTTAAAATCCTCTCTGTTATCTTTTAAAAGACTCCTTCCTACTTTTCCAGGATTATTTCTATTTTAGTCTCTTCCAAACTTCAATCCAATAGCACTGCCCAGTTCAAAACACTCCATCTTTTAAATCTGAATTTTTTTACTGACTGTCCCCAAGGTCTGAAATACTCTGTCTCCTTCTCTCTGCTTCTTGGTTTCCCTGGCTTTTTTCAAGATTCATTAAAAATTTCACCTACTGTAAGAAATCTTTCCCAGCCTCCCATAATTTTAGTGCCTTCCCTCTGGGATTAACTCCCATTTATTTTGTTTATAACTATCTATCTATCTATTTATCTATCTATCTATATCTATCTAATTTATGCATAGTTATTTACATATTGACTGTGAGCTCCTGTAGGGGAGGGTCTATTTTTGCCTTTTTTTCACATCTGCAACACTTGGAACAGTGCTTTGGCACGCAATAAGCACTTAATAAATGCTTGTTGACTTCATAAGGTTATTGTTGGCTCAGAGATCTCTTGCTCTTCTGCAAATTATTTTTATAACCCATTTTGCTATTGCAGCCTGAGATGACTAGGCAGGCAGAAGTATGAATATGATCAACTTATAATGATTAGGAACATCCCAGAGTACAGAATTTGAGAAAAATTTTAAAAAATATAACCTGGAAAATAAAGTATACTATGCACAATTTTATACTACTCCAGGCAAAGATTTTTCTTAGCTTCTTTCTCAATGGATGTCACATGAACACACAATAAAAACTGATAGACAGCATGCATACCCAATTATTTATACAGAGACTAAAATTGTTACTCTACAAATGAAATTTTAGAGGAGAAGGGAGCTGTTGGGGCAGTACAAAAATTAATGATAAAATAGTCAGACTCTTAAAATGTGATATGTTTCTTGAAATATGTCAGAAGAACAACAGGCCAAAATCTAACCAGAAAAAATCATGAGTGACAACAATAAAAGAGAATGGTAAAACATGCTTCATAAACCAATTTTATTCAATACCAAAGAATCATGGTGACAAAACGAGAGGTAACCTTGGCCTAGAATAGTACAGATTGTACAAGTTTACTGTGTAGCCACACAAGCCCTACAGACCAAGCCCTAAAATTTTATAAATTTGTGAAATCTAGCTATAATAAACATCAAGAGTAAAGTAAACGGTATGTAGCTCCCACCTATATAATTACAATGCAATGATATTATAATTCTTGTGTTTATCTTTTTCCCCCACCCAGCATCTGTCCCTACTGACTGTATTAGTGCTAGCCTGTATATGTTATTAAATAACAGAAGGTCTCCTCATGCTAATTAACTAAAGTCTTCAAGCTTAAGAAGACCCCATTATGGAACATACTAGGTATGTGACCTAGGAAAGTCCGTAAATTACAAAGAGAGTGTGACCTAAATTGATAGAGGGAGTTTCCTCATCCAGGATGATTTCAAAAAGACATAGATTTAAATGAACTAATTCAGAGTTAAGCAGAACCAAAGGAACAAAATATACTATAACATCAGTAGTATAAAAATGAACAAATTCAGAGGATTTGATGAACTAATGAAGCATAAAATGAGAATCAGGACAAAAATAAAAATATTATAAAAACAACTCTGAAAGCTGTAATAAATATTGTCAATACAATAATCATTTATCTTTCCAGAGGACTGATGAGGAAATGAGCCATATATTACAGAAAGGGCCTGATTCTAGTATACAAAATGAAAAATTGTGATTCAGCTCTTGATGACCCCATTGGAGGTTTCTTGGCAAAGATACTAGAATGTTTTGCCATTTCCTTCTCCAGCTCATTCTATAGATGAGGAAACTGAAACAAACAGGGTTAAGTGACTTGCCCAGGGTCACACAGCTAAGTTTCTGAGGAAAATAAGTCAACCTGACTCCAGGTTTGGTATTCTATCCACTGCACCATTTGCCCTACCAATTAAGGAACACATTTTGGGGGGATATACTTTTAAAGAAATTTGTTCCGATTGGCTATGCATGTTTGTTACAATAATTTTTTTTTAATGGGGATAGGAAAGAAAATGAATTTCTGTTATTTTTTAAAATAGAGAGTTAGTGGGATGCTTACAGATATAAATTGTCACATAAACTTACATGATATTGTTATTTTACTTAACTGTTTGATTTTGTTGTATGAAGTTTGATGGAATGAGAATAAGACATAATATTTATAATGTAGAAATGAAACATAGCAAGAATTTTTTTTTGGATGGTGGAGTGCAGACACAACTCTCTGGGACCTCCTCTGATCTTCTCTCAAACCAACAGCAGATTAAGCCTCTAAACTGGTTCTGGAGTGAAAGTGCCCCCAAATATTTGGAGTACAACATATTTCCAGCAAAAGTTACCTTGGAAGAGCTGTGAGCAGGTCTCTTTCAGATGGGCAGGGGATTGGGTGGTTTGCAGAGCTCAGGTGGCAGTACGCAGCTAGGGCAGGAAGCCAGGGCTGGGATGGAGCTGCAGATTCTAAGCACCTGGGAAGTCCCAGGGAGACACTTGGGCCACTTTGCTCTGGGTACGGGCAGGTGCTTTGGCATATCTGCCTTTAGTAAAAGGTAAATTGAAAACCACTGAGAACAGGGACCTAGCCCGGCCAGCCCAACACCGGAAGTCAACCATCTGAACTGCCTCAGGGCAAAATGAAGCATTTGCTGCTCCTCTGCTTTAAACAGACCTGAAGCTCTAAAAAATGAGTAGGAAACAGAAAAGAACTCTCACCATAGACAGCTTTTATGGAGAGAAAGAAGGGCAGACCTCAGATCCTGAGGTTCCTAAAGCCACAAAGGGAGACATGAGCTGGTCCCCATTTCACAAGGCTTTCCTGGAAGATTGCATAAAGAATCTAAAAAGAGAGTTAGAAGAAAAATGGGGAAATGAATTGAGATCATTGCAAGAAGGATATAATGCTCTACAAAAGAGATATGAAAAAGACACCAACTCACTGAAAAACAAAATCAGTGAAATGGAAAAAGACACCAACTCACTGAAAAACAAAAAGGGTGAAATGGAAAAAGACACCAACTCACTGAAAAACAAAATTGGTGAAATGGAAAAAGACAACTCACTGAAAAACAAAATTGGTAAAATGGAAAAAGAATACAATGAACAAAAAAATTCAATTGGCCAGTTACAAAAGGAGCTAAAAAAGGTAACTGAAGAAAACAATACTTCAAAAATTAGAATTGAGCAAATGGAAGTGAATAACTCAATAAGACTTCAAGAATCAGTCAAACAAAAACAAAAAAATGAAAAAAACAGGTGAAAATATGAAATATCTCCTAAGAAAAACAACTGACTTGTAAAACAGATCTAGGAGAGATACAATATAAGGATTATTGGACCCCCTGAAAGCCATGATGAAAAAAAAGAACCTAGATGCTATCTTCCAGGAAATCATGGAAGAAAACTACCCTGATGTTTTAGAATCAGAAGGCAAAATCACCATCGAAAGAATTCACCTATCACCTCCTGAAAAAGACCCCCCAAAATTAAATCCTCAAGGAATATTGTGGCTAAATTTCAGGACTATTGCACTAAGGAAAAGATATTGCAAGCAGCTAGAAAGAAACAATTCAAATACTAAGGAACTGTAATTAGAATCACACAAGATCTATCACCTTCCACATTAAAGGATTGAAGGGCCTGGAATCAGATATTCCAAAAGGCAAAGGAACTTGGATTACAGTCAAGAATAAGCTAGAATGAGCATTCTTTTCCAGGGAAGAAGATGGTCATTCAATGATATAAGTGAATTTCACTTATTGCTAATGAAAAGACAAGATCTGAACAAAAAAATTTGACCTCCAAACACAGAACTCAAGAGAATCATTAAAAAAGGTAAAAAGGAAAGAATTCTTGAGAACTACATTTCTACTATGGGTACACTTAAAGAATGGGGATATGATTTGATTTTACTTTGATAAAATGAAAAAGAAACTAGAGGCGAAAGGGCTATCATACTGGAAAAAGAGGGGAAAGGAGGTAAAATAAAGTAAAAAAAAAAATAAGGAGGTAAAAATAAGGTAAAATCTCATGAAGAGGCAAAGAAAATCTAATATAATTGAGGGAAAGAAGGGAGGGCAATGAGCATTTTATGAATCTTATTCTCATCAGATTGGGCTCTAAAAGAGTATATCAGATACATTTGGTTTCACAGAAAAACTTGTCCCTTCTTATAGGGAAGTGGAAGGGAAAGGAGGAAAAGAAAGGGATAGACTAATAGAAGGGGAAATAGAAGAATTAGGGGAAAGGTGTAAAAAAGAGGGAGGGGCTCCAAAGGAAGGAGGACTGTTAGAGGGAGGTGGTCATCAAAAACAAAATACTGGGGAGGGGGAAGGGAGAAAGGAGAAAGGAAAGAGAAAAACATAACTTTGGGTAAATGAGATGGCAGGAAATACAGATTTAGTTATTTTAACTGTGAATGTGAATGGGATGAACTCTCCCACAAAATGGAAGCAGATAGCAGGCTAGATTAAAAGCCAGAATCCTACAATATGTTGTTTACAAGAAACATATCTAAAACATAGAGATACATACAGAGTGAAGGTAAAGGGCTGAAGCAGAATCTATTATGCTTCAGGTGAACAAAAAAAAAAAAAAAAAAAAAAAAAAGCAGGGGTAGCAACCCTGATCTCTGATCAAGTGAAAGCAAAGAAGGATCTAATTAAAAGAGACAAGGTAGGAAACTATATCTTACTAAAGAGTGCCATAGATAATGAAGCAGTATCAATACTAAATATATATGCACCAAGTGGTATAATGTGGAAATTCCTAGAGGAAATGTTCAGAGAGATGCAAGAAGAAATAGACAGCAAAACTATACTAGTGGGGGATCTCAATCTTGCTCTCTCAGAACTAGATAAATTGAACCACAAAATAAGTTTTAAAAAAAAGTTAAGGAGGTAAACAAAATGTTAGAAAAGTTAGGTATGATAGATCTTTGGAGGAAATTAAATTAAGACAGAAAGGAGTTTATTTTTTTCTCAGTAGTTCATGGAACTTATACAAAAATAACAATGTGTTAGGGCATAAAAACCTCAAAATCAAATGCACAAAGGCAGAAATAGTAAATGCATACTTTTCAGATTGTGACGCAATAAAAACCACATGTAATAGAAGGCCAGGAGAAAATAGACAAAAAGTTAATTGGAAATTAAATAATATAATTTTAAATAATGAATGGGTGAAAGAGCAAATCATAGACAATTAATAATTTCATTCAGGAGAATAAAAATAATGAGACAACATACCAAAATTTGTGGGATACAGTCAAAGAAGTTATAAGGGGTAATTTTATATCTCTAGATGTTTATTTGCATAAAATAGAAAAAGAGAAGATCAATGAATTGGGCTTACAATTAAAAAAGCTAGAAAAAGAGCAAATTAGAAACCCTCAATTAAATACCAAATTGGAAATTCTGAAAATAAAAGGGGAGATTAATAAAATTGAAAATAAGAAAACTATTGAATTAATAAATAAAACTAAGAGTTGGTTTTATGAAAAAACCAACAAAATAGATAAGCCTTTAATTTGATTAGAGAAAGGAGAGAGGAAGATCAAATTGTTAGTCTCAAAAATGATAAGGGAGAACTTTCCTCCAATGAAGAGGAAATTAGAGCAGTAATTAGGGGTTACTTTGCCCAACTTTATGCCAATAAATTTGACAATCTAAATGAAATGGAGGAATATCTACAAAAAATATAGATTGCCCAGGTTAACTGAAGAGGAAATAAATTATTTAAATAGCCCCATTTTAGAAAAAGAAATAGGACATGCTATTAATCAACTCCTTAAGAAAAAATATCCAGGGCCAAATGGATTTACATGTGGATTCTACCAAACATTCAAAGAACAATTAATTCCAATACTATATAAACTATTTGAAAAAATAGGGAAAGAAGGTGTTCTACCAAATTCCTTCTATGATACAGATATGGTACTGATAGCTTAAACCAGGTAGGGTGAAAACAGTGAAAGAAAACTATAGACCAATTTCCCTAATAGATATTGATGTAAAAATCCTAAATAAGATATTAGCAATAAGATTACAGAAAGTCATCCCCAGGACAGTACACTATGACCAAGTAGGATTTATACCAGGGATGCAGGACTGGTTCAATATTAGAAAAACTATTAACACAATTGACTATATCAATAACCAAACTAACAAAAACCATGTGATTATCTCAATAGATTCAGAAAAAGAATTCAATAAAATCCAACACCCATTCCTATTAAAAACACAAGAGAGTATAGGAATAAATGGGTTTTTCCTTAAAATGATCAGTAGAATATACTTAAAAGCATCAGCAAGCATCATTGTAATGGGAACAAACTAGAACCATTCCCAATAAGATCAGGAGTGAAACAAGGCTGCCCACTGTCACCATTACTATTTAATATTGTATTAGAAATGTTAGCTTTGGCAGTAAGAGAAGAAAAAAGATAAAAGGAATTAGAGTAGGTAATGAGGAAACCAAATTATCACTCTTTGCAGATGATATGATGGTATACTTAGAGAACCCTAGAGACTCAACTAAAAAACTACTAGAAACAATTCACACAACTTTAGCAAAGTTGCAGGATACAAAATAAATCCACATAAATCATCAGCATTTTTATATATTACCAACAAAGTTCAACAGCAAGAGATACAAAAAGAAATTCCATTCAAAATAAATATTGATAGCATAAAATATTTGGGAATCTATCTGCCAAGGAAAAGTCAGGAACTACACAAACTAAACTACAAAACACGTTCCACATAAATAAAGTCAGACCTTTTGGTCTGGAATTGGAAAAACATCAAGTGCTCACGGGTAGGCTGAGTGAATGTAATAAAAATGACAATACTACCCAAACTAATTTACTTATTTAGTGCCATACCAATCAAACTCCCAAGAAATTATTTGACAGATCTAGAAAAAATAGTATCAAAGTTCATTTGGAAAAATAAAAGGTCAAGAATTTCAAGGGAATTAATGGGAAAAAAAAAGGCTGATGAAGGTGGCTTTGCTGTACCAAATCTAAAACTATATTATAAAGCAGCGGCCATCAAAACCATTTGGTATTGGCTAAGAAATAGAGTAGTAGATCAGTGGAATAGGATAGGATCACAGGACAAACTAGGCAATAAGTATAGCAATCTAGTGTTTGATAAACCCAAAGACCCCAGCTTCTGGGATAAGTACTCACTATTTGACAAAAACTGCTGGGAAAATTGGAAAGTAGTATGGAAGAAATTAGGGCTTGACCCACACTTAACACCACATACTAAGATAAGATCTAAATGGGTTCATGATTTAGACATAAAGAGTGATATTGTAAGCAAATTAGAGGAACATAGGATAGTTTACCTCTCAGACCTGTGGAGATGGAATAAATTTGTGTCCAAAGAAGAACTGGAACTTTTAATTGAACACTAGATAGATAATTTTGACTATATTAAGTTAAATAGGTTTTGTACAAACAAAACTAATACAGACAAGATTAGGAGGGAAGCAATAAATTGGGAAATCATCTTTACATTTAAGGCTTCTGATAAAGGCCTCATTTCTAAAATATAGAGAGAATTGTCTCATATTTATAAGAATTCAAGCCATTCTTCAATCGATAAATGGTCAAAGGATATGAACGGACAATTTTCAGATGATGAAATTAAAACTATTTCCAGTCATATGAAAAGGTGCTCCAAATC
>JAJPUD010013586.1:32130-43761 GCA_023553655.1 Myrmecobius fasciatus
TGGAATATTATTGTTCTGTAAGAAACGACCAGCAGGACAATTTCAGAGAGGCTTGGAGAGACTTGCAAGAGCTGATACTGAATGAAATGAGCAGAACCAGGAGATCATTATACACGGTAACAACAAGACTATATGATGATCAATTCTGATGGACATGGCTCTCTTCAAAAATGAAATGTCTCAAACCAGTTCCAATTGTTCAGTGAAGAAAGCCATATATACACAGAGAGAGGGATATGAAATGTGGATCACAACATAATATTTTCATGCTCTCTATTGATGTTTGCTTGCATTGTGTTTCCTTTCTCAGATTTTTTTTTCTCCTAGACACCATTTTTCTTGCACAGCAAGATAAGTGTGGAAATATGTATACATATATTCGACTTGTCAAGTATTTTAACATAATTAACATGTAGTGGACTTCCTGCCATCTAGGGGAGGGGAGGAGAGTAGGAGGGGAAAATTTGTAACAGAAAGCTTTATAAGGGTCAATTTTGAAGAACTACCCATACATATGTTTTGCAAATAAAAAGCTTTCTAAAAAAAGAATTTTTTTTTACAAAAAGTATTATACTTCCCTGCAGTAAGTAGTCATAAGCTCTCTTCAGTCCAGGTGCAACCTCAGGATAGCAAAGCACCATGGATTTAGGACTGAATGAGACCTCAGAGATCACAATCCAACTTTAAAGTGAGACAGAAAAAACTGACTAGTGCAGAGTCATACAGATAACCATAAAGGTAGAGATTAGATTTAGAACTCAGGTCTTCTGACTCCAAAGTCTGAATTCTTTCTGTTGTATCTCATTTCTAGCTGCCTCCCTCATCTTGAGTTTACTCTCCATTCCTTTCTTCCCCTTTCCAATACAAAAATCTAACATGTTAAAGGCTTCCATATCCCTGTAGTCACCAGAGCAGTCACCAGAATAAGTTAAACTAGCTCATTTAATAACTGTCTTAGAAATCATGCTCCATCATAACTCAGGATTTCACTTGTTCCTGCTCCACCCCCACACCCTGTCAACCTGATATCAAAATGAAAGGGAAAATGTTTCCTGGCTTCCTCTAAATCCAATGTCAGTCAGCAAAATGAATCTTAGTTTGCTCATTCAGCAGGATATACCTGCACATATTCAAATGTCAGGTAACATTAAACATTCAGGAAGTAACCTTTCGCATCTTATTCTAGCACATTGTGTTGGAACAACTAAGTAAAAAATTTTAATCACAACTCTAAACTTCCAATTCTCATCAATTTCACCATGGGAAAGCTACACAATGGACTCATTATCACTACAGCATTTCATAAGAACTACCATTATGCAAAGGCTTCAGAAGAACAGATATGCATAGTAAAGCAGAAGAGAGTACACCTTGGTTTTTGAGGCTTCTTAAGAAAAAGAAAATAGAACTATGGCTTTTCAAGATCAAAGTATTCAACTGAGATAACATAAAACAGAGAGAATAAGTTTTTGAGTATTATACAATACAAAATTTTGATGGGGGAAGGGGCAAAATACCACTAAGCCAAAAGTTCTTAATCTGAGATCTATGGGGTCTGTGGATTGATTATAGTGAATATAGATGGGGTGAGGGTGGAGTTCCTGAAATCGCATCTTTAGTTTCACTAACAGTGAAGTGAAATTTAGTATGCCTTTCAATTATGAATGTAGAAAACAAAGCATTATTCTGTGAAGAGATCCATAGGCTTTATCCAACACAAAGGTGAAAACTCTCTGCTTTAATCTATTATTATAAATTTCCAAAGCCCATTGTATGTCTGTTGCTGATCTGATAACAGGAAATCCCCAATATAATAAACTGAAGTCAGGTGTCTAAGGGGAAAAACAAAGACCAAAAGGTACATATAGTTATAAGAAATATTGAAATAATTGTTCTTCTTACCCATTTAAGGATTACTGTTGAAGTTTCTAAAACTATGCAGATATCCTAAGTCAGTGGAGAGGCATCTGGTGCTCTTGTAGAGGCTTCAACCAGCAATATATAGAAATGTATAGAAATCACATACAGCTCTCATAAGAAGAATGTATGGACCAGTCACATAGTTAAACAAAACAAAACAAAACAAAACAACTAAAGGATGGTTAGCATCTTTCATTCTTATCCACACAAAATGGAAGAAATCCCAGTACAAGTTGAGGGTGATTTTACAGAGGAAATGGATGGATTGGAGTTGCAGTCTACATTGTGACAGGGACTATCCCTATCAATAAAATCTATATTATGGAATAACATAGAATATTTAGATTTAGCCAAAAAATCATAGCAATTCACATTTGATATAAACTTTGATATAGACCGTGCTATGAATAAGAACCCTGAAAATCTCTTAGGTTGGTAATTAACAATTATTCTGACTTATACATGAGAAAACAGGTTTGAATAGGTTAATTGATGAAAGTAACAAGTACTAAATAGTGAAAATAGGACTCGAGCTCAAATAAAAAGTATAAATCTGGCTGACTAGTGGTGTATTTCTGTAGTATCTGCAACTAGAGAAGGTAAGGTTTGTGAATTATTAGTGCTAAAGTTAATGTAGTGTTCACCTCTCAGTTTCAATTTCCTCATTTGTAAAGTGAGGGAGTAGAACTATGTATATTTTATGATCTGTTATTACTTTTAATTCTGTGATCTTATGGTCTAAAAAAAAACATGAGAACCATAAAGTCAAATGGAAAACATGCAGTGAACAGGTATAAATTATGAGTCATAGTCATGAGAAACTGCTGTTCCTGACATGGCACATAATTTGTGATTTCCCCCACCCCCTCTAACCAAATTTTAAATTCAAGAGAGTCAGCACCCACTATGTGCTGTTAATGTTCCACATCACACAAGTGCACATACTCCTCCACATGAATTCAAGCACATATAAATACATAACTACAATTTTCAAAAATCATTTATAAACACATTACTATAAATGTGCCATATGAGCCAATCACTTTCTAAGTACACAATTTGGTGTTATTCAATCAATAGATATTTCCAGTTTTGCTCTGCCTATATAACTGAGGGGTCAGAAGGTAGAAGAGAAACTCTTAAATCTGGGATATATCACCAGCATGAAAATTCACTTTTAATATGATCTGAATTTCATGTTAGTCACACAATCCATTTACAATTTATTCTTATCCTTATTAATGAAAGCCCAGGAGACTAGAATTCTATTCCTAGCTTCATGGTTGACTGTGAGAATCTAGATCAATTGTTCATCTTTCGTCATGTTGTGGGTTTTTTTGTTGTTGTTGTTTGTTTGTTTGTTTGTTTGTTTTTACCCAGAACAGAGGTCTAGATCTGTGATTTATATGTGCTCTCCACTTGCCCAAGATCACATAAATTTACATGGTCAAACTTTTAATCATCTTGCTTCTTGACTGTCAAAGCTAATAAATTTTTAATACTATTTACTAAAAATTCAGACCAGGATAAAATAAAAGAACTACAAAAATAAATGTAGGTACCTCATTATGTTATTTGTTAGCAATAATCCATAAACATTAATAACAAATGTTAATTTTGCCATATTCTGTAGGAAGTGGGAAAGTAATGATTTCATTCTGGAATCCTTTAAAAAGAGTCATTTGAAAACACACTTAGTCCACAATGTACAATTAGCTCTTTATTACATTGTCTTGATCTCTAATTGCCTGTGCCTCACTTTATTACCACTATTATAACAGTACCTAATGAACTTGGTCTTGTTCACTGTTTCATATTCATCCAACAAACATTAGGTATTGAATAGAAAATGTTATCATTAAAACAAAGAATCAATCAACAAGCATTTAATAAATGCCTACCATGAGCCAGCAGCAGGCTAAAGTTTATTTCCAAAGACTAAAACAAAACAATCCAGGAGTTCAAGAATAATACAGTCTAGCTGAGAGGAAAAAGTTGGGTTGGGGAACTCTAGGGGAAAGGAGAGGCCTTATGCAGAAGGTAACAAGAGCCATCTTGATGGTAACAAGTAATTCTAATAGGCAGAGATAAGGTATATTTCAGGTCTGGAGGACAGTCTGCAAAAGTATAAGTCAATAATACAATAAGCATTTATTGATTGTGTTTAAACTACAAATAAAATCCAGCAAAATACTCTAAATGATTCAGCTTAATCAGATAACTACAGGCCTGATATCCCAAGGAAGCTGCTAAAAAGTAACTGAATAGTCAGTCAGTCAGTCAAAAAGTATTTGTACATATACATAGTGTGAGGACTGGTGAGAAGTCAGATAATACTCAGGCTACAAAACCTACGTGACAGGAAAGAGGTGATACTCTATATAGAAATAAAGAAGCTTGGAAGCAATATGGATTTGGGAGAGAAAGCTCATTACTCATTTTGGACATATTGAATATATAATTCTTATAGGACACTTCATTTGAAATGTTTAATAGGTAGACAAGTGGGAAATATATAGAAGGAATGAAAGACTAGGGCTAAATAAATATATCTGAGAATTATCAACTTTAATATGATAATTAAATCCACTAGAAATGATGAAGTCACTTGGGAGAAGAGACGACAGGTTTACAGGACAGAGCCCTGAGGTATAGATAGCTGTTCCACAAAATTGATCCAACTTTATCATTATCTCTCTGTAAGTGACATCTTACATAAATAAAGAAAGCCAGTGTCCAGATTTCCTTATTTGTTTTGATGAACTCCTTTCCAATGGTCATTATCCATTCAGCTAAAACAATTTAAAGCAAAATTCCTAATACTATATATATGTGAAAGAAGTTCTAGTAATCCCACGAGAGAAAAAGAAATCTAAACACATGGTTTAGTATAAAAAGCACTGGATTAGGGATCAAGCTACCTTAATTCTATTCTTAATCATAGTTCTGATTAACTTGGGGGAAACTAATCATTCTTTCAACTTAGTTTTATTAATTCAGTCATTTATAAAATGGAGATGTTGTGGTAATGTGACACTTTATAAATACCAGGAACTTCTCAATTAATACCTGTTATTCTGAGATAAAGTAGGCAAGGTTTTTTGCAAAATAATCACGATTAGAAAAGGAATACAGATGAGGAGGTTTCTAGACTCTCTAGTTTAAGACTGTCTTTAAAAAGTGGCAGCTACTCAAGAGTTTAACTGGAGCACTGAACTGAACTAGAGAATTCAGAGGTAGACAAAAGATCTATAAAGCTCTTGAATATCAAAGTATTAAATTTATAAAATTTCAAACTAAAAATACATTTTGAAAAGGTCACTTCAGGCATTTACATAGCAAAGAATTTTTACTGTGTCTCATCATGCATTCCTATGCAGCACCTCCCTTCTAACCCTGTATTTCTCATCTGTCCTCCAGGTCCTCACTAAGGTTTTGTGTTGTTGTTGTTAATCCACCAATGACCAGGGTATTTCCTTAGCTCAGGTTCCAAGTCTAGGCATTCTTGGCTATCATCCCAGGTACTTCTGCCTGAATGTCCCTAAAGTAGCAAGCCGTTTTCTTTCTTTCTCTGAAAAACAAAACAAACAAACAAACAACAACAAAAAAAAAAAAAACCCAGAACCACTCTTTTTTTTTTTTTTTTTTTTAATCACATTTTGTGTCCTCAGAATTAAAAATTTGCTAAACTTTCACATTACTTGCAAATTGCAGCTGCTACATATGGTTTGCTTTTGGCATCTTGAAAGCAATGTTTTCAGAAGATTTTACTTTTTTTTCCCCTGACACCATAATTATCTAAACACACAGAAGAGGGAGGTGGGTAAGAACCTGAAAAGATCATTTGAAGTGAAAATTGTTATTACATAAAGACAGACAAGAGGGGAAAAATCCTAAATAATCCTCTCAAATAATTTAACAATCTGAATAATGATTTTATTTACAACTTTGCTTACTGGGAAGTTTTTCTTGAGTATCTTCGGTCAGAAGCTTCTCCTAAACCATATGATTTTTTTTTTTTAAGTATTAAGTACCCAAATGGTACAATGGAAAGAAAAAAAGTCTTTAAAGGCAAGAGAGCTGGCTTCAAATCTATGTCACGTTGGAAACAACCTCCCTGGTCCTCAGTTGTCTCATTTGTAAAATGAGAGCATTGGACTAGAAGGCCTTGGCGACCATAGGAACTCCAGATTTTTGGCACTGAATGAGTCAATGGTAATTTTTCTTACTCACTAAAGATACTCATTAGAAGTACTGAAAGAAGCAGGGGTGGGGATAAACCAGAAACCTTATTTTCCAGGAGATACATCTACAAAACAGAGCAGCTAATTTGAATTCATAAAATTTTGTCAAAGTTTTTCTTCTGATTATGTATGCCATCATATTTCCTTTCATACTCTCATTCTCCTACTTCACATTTTGCCTTATTATTTGCTTAAACTTAACAAAACAAAGCAAAACAACTCCATGCAACTAAATCCTATGTTGAATCATTGAATGTTCACATTAATAGCTCTTCCAGGTTTATTCAAGTAGGAAAGAAAATGACTCTATCATGTTATAAGAAATTTTATCAGTCTGTGGAAACATAATGCTTAATAGTGATTACAATTTAACTAGGCAAGTAGGTAAAGCTATGAACAATCTATGAAAACAAAAGAAACAGAGAAATAGATCAATGAAATAAAAATATTATATAGTCAACCAAGCATAAAGAAAATCTTGTTCCATTATAAATCTACAGAAAAATAAAACCAAGGAAAATATTCTTTTTAAAAAATAAGCATATTTAAAATGAAAATATAAAATAAGAAAAAAATAAAACAGAAAAAGACAGAAAGAGAGGGGTAAAAACATTGTCATATGCCCAGTAAAACATCGAAAAAAAAATCAAAATATGTAACAATCCATTTCCATTTCAAGAAAGCATATATAATAATATATATTTTTGAAAGAATATGTAATTTACTTATAACTACCCATCTTTTCTTTGCTTCTTTGTAGGATTTCTTTTGTTCTATGTGGTGCACTTTTTACTTTATTCTTTTTTCCCCTCTTTCATTCTCAAGCAGGCTGCAATTAGACATGGATATATTTATGTATATATATATATATATATATATATATGTACATATATATATACACAAACACAAATGTCTATATATACATACACTGTGTATATATACACATATGCATATAAAACATACATAGACATATTTAAAACATATTAATATGGCTGACATATAATGTAGATTTCTCTTGATTGAAATTTTAAGTTTGACTTTATGATCAATGATTACTAGCCTAATTTTTTTCTAATAAATCCAACTCCTGATCATTGTTATTGTGTTTTGTGTATCTCTCATTTCCTATCCCTACTAACTTTTCTATTTTAGTTCTATTCCTTAACTTGTCTTTTTATCACTTAACTCTTCCCCTGCACACATACACAGATCCCTCCCTTATCTTCTTCCTCACCTTTTCCCTCCCTCTTTATCCCTTTCCCATAAATCTCCACTCCTTATCCCATTGCTATAAATCTATACACTCTTCTATAATGCACCTTTTCCTATTAGCTTCCCCCTTATTTCTTTGTAGATTTTGGAGGGTACTATACTTTTCCCGGTATATATTTTATTGTTACAACCCTCCTCTCCCTTCTAATTCCTCTATATCAGTTTTTCCTCTGTACCACATCTAAATAGCATAATTGTTATTTTTACTTTTTTTCAGATGATTTTGCTTTTTACAGCCAGATCATACTCATCTCTGCCCCAATCTTTCTTTTCGACTAGCCGATGATTGAAGTCAATCTTAGACATATAGTTTACATTTCCACTTATAACACAATATTTGCGCTGAAATTAGCTTTTGATGTTGGCTCTTATGTTAAATTTCCTACTGAATTCAAGTTTTTTGAGGCAAAATCCTAAAAATTTGCAAGTTCATTGAATGTCCATTTTTTTCCTGGTATTATACTTAATCTTGCTGGATATAATATTTTCAGTTGCAGGACTAGTTCTTTTGATTGACAATACATAATATTCCAGGACCTATGGTCTTTTATTGAAGCTGTTGTTAAATTCTGTACAATTCTAATTAACTCCAGCACATTTGAACTGGTTTTTGCCTTTGTTTGTTTCCGGTAAAATGTTCTCTTTGATATGGGAATTTTGTAATTTAGCAATATGTAAACATTATTCATATGAACATGTGTTTTCCTTGTAGGATCTCTTTGAGGTAATAATTGGTAATTTTTTTTTATTCCTACTTTCCCCTCTTGTTCTATCATTTCAAAACAATTTCCTTTGACTATTTCTTCTTTTATGATGTCAAAGTTCTTTTTTTGTTCACAGCTTTTAGGTTTTGCAATTATTCTTATGTTTTTTCTTCTTGATTTATTCTCCAGATCTGTTGTTTTTCTTATGTTTCACATTGTCTTTTATTTTTTTCATTTTTTTCAATTTTGTTTTGTTATTTCTTGGTCTCATTGCTTCACTGGTTTCCTTTTTTCCAATCTTAATTTTCAAAGAATCATCTTTCTTCTGGCTCTCCTTTTCTACTTGATTGATTTCCTTTTTATAATCTTGTTTTTCTTGGGTAGATATTTTTAAAGTCCTTCCCCAATTTCTCTCATTTGATTTTTAAATTCTTTTCTTTTATAAATTCTTTCTGGGCAGATAGCCATGTAATGTTACTCTTTGGGGTAGGGGAGGCTATTTTTACTCCAATGTCCTTCTCTGTAAATGAACCCTGGTATTCCCTATTCCCATAGTAACTCTTTAGTTAGGTCCTCTCTTTGTCTGATCATTTTTTTTTTTTTTTAAATGAGAATTGAGTGTGATCACTTCTATTCTTGGGGTGGGTAAGAATAGTGCCTCTGGCTTTTCTTCAGTTCTATCTTCCGGCCTGGAACCCAAAACCAAGAACTCCACCCTCCAGTTAGTGCCTGCAGCCAACAGCTTTCCTGCCCCACTGTGTCTGTACTCAACCAGTGTACTGGTTCTTCCCACCCAGGGCTAAATCTCTGTAGCACAGGTAGATCTGACATTCCTTATGAAAGAATTTTCCTCAGTTTCCCCAGACTCAGATCCCCAACTCCCTAAGGAGGTGAAGGTTCCTGTGGTTCAGGCTGCAACTTCCTTTGAGCCCAGCTAGCTCCAGAGCTCCCCCTTGCTTGGGAATTATGCTAAAAATTTTTACATTTCACTTGACTTTTTTTTTTTTTTTTTTACTAATCAAAGTCAAGTGATTATTAAGAAAAAGATATCCTAAATTACAACAAAATAAAAAATTTGTCTAACAAAAAAGAACAATAAAAAATAACAGATGGAGAAATATTTATGTTAAATAAAGGTAAAATCTTGACATTAAAATATATTAAAAATGTTAAAATTTAGGAAGATAACTCTTGAATCCATCATAGTCAAATCATATGAATGTACAAATTTTGAAAAGCGCAAATTAAAAGAACTTAGAAGACCTCCCTCACACATATCAAATTAACAAAAATAATTTAACTAACCAAACAATGTTGGCAGTTATTAAAAAGAAAAAAAAACTGGTTGCATTCATTCCTTAAAGGCTGACTTGCATCTTAACATAATTTTTTTGAAAGCAAGATTGATAAGCCATTCTCTAATCGATAAATGGTCAAAGGATATGAACAATTTTCAGAAGATGAAATTAAAACTATTTGTAGTCATATGAAAAGGTGCTCCAAATCACTATTGATCAGAGAAATGCAAATTAAGACAACTCTGAGGTACCACTACACACCTGTCAGATTGGCTAAAATGACAGGAAAAGATAATGCGAATGTTGGAGGGGATGTGGGAAGGCTGGGACACTGATGCATTGTTGGTGGAGTTGTGAACGGATCCAGCCATTCTGGAGAGCAATTTGGAGCTATGCTCAAAAAGTTATCAAACTGTGCATACCTTTTGACCCAGCAGCGTTTCTATTGGGCTTATATCCCAAAGAAATCATAAAGGAAGGAAAGGGTCCCACATGTGCAAGAATGTTTGTGGCAGCCCTTTTTGTAGTGGAAAGAAACTGGAAACTGAATGCATGCGCATCAATTGGAGAATGGCTGAATAAATTATGGTTTATGAATGTTATGGAATATTATTGTTCTGTGAGAAATGAGCAGCAGGATGATTTCAGAGAGGCCTGGAGAGACTTGCATGAACTGATGCTGAGTGAAATGAACAGAACCAGGAGATTTTTATTCGCGGCAACAACAATACTATATGATGATCGATTCTGAGGGACATGGCTCTCTTCAACAATGACATGTTTCAAACCAGTTCCAATTGTTCAGTGAAGAAAGCCATGTACATCCAGAGAGAGGGATATGAAATGTGGACCACAACATAACATTTTCATGTTCTCTATTGATGTTTGCTTGCATTGTGTTTCCTTTCTCTGATTTTTCTTTCTTATAGATACGATTTTTCTTGCACAAAAATGATAATTGTGGAAATATGTATACATATATTCGATTTATCAAGTATTTTAACATAATCAACATGTAGTGGATTTCCTGCCATCTAAGGGAGGGGTGGGGAGTAGGGGGGAAAAATTTGTAACAGAAAGCTTTGTAAGGGTTAATGTTGAAGAACTATCCATACATATGTTTTGCAAATAAAAAGTTTTAATAAAAAAACATATCTAATATCTAATAGAAGTTATAAAATAATCATAACCTAACAAAGATTTTTAAAAGAACTATCAATTCAAATATTTTGAAGCAACATTATTTAGAACTGCAAGAAATTGGAAGCAATATAAACATCTCACAATGGAGAAGTAATTGAGTTGTGATGCTGTAATGAGCCATATATATATATATGCATATATATATATAAATGTAGATACATATGTAGATATATATACATACATATATATAAATGTACACACATATTAATATATATATGAAGAATATGAAGAAATATGAAAAGATCTTTAGATTGGAAAAAACGAAACCAGAAAAAGAAAATACTAGTAGGGGCCACATAAAATGGCAAATTAATGAAAATGAATCAAAAAAAAATTCTACTGGAGATTTGGAGGAGAGATGACCTTAAAGTTCTGCTATTTTATATCCAGAAATTTATTTATTTCTATTTAAATAGCTACACATTAAGTTTAATTGGTTGTGTTGATAGTTAATATTAGTCTTATAATAATCATTTTTAAAATTCTACAAATTGAATGGAATGAAGAAAAGTTTATATGCAACCATTTTTTGTAGAAACTTATATAGGCATATATGAACTTTATAAGTTCTTAAATTTATATCTTTAATTGGAATGGGATGCTTTAATTGTGAATGAAGTAAAAAATTTTGTAACTAAATTTTTGAACTGGCAGCAAAATAAGTCATACAGTTCATAGTTTTAACAGTGGTAGAGGCCTATTGACTAGAGAAATGAAAAATAAAATAATTCTGAGGTATTATCTCACACCTAGCAGATTGACTAGAACAACAGGAAAAGATGTTGGAGATGTGGGAAAACTGAGATACTAATGCATTGTTTTTTGGTTTTTGTTTTTTAAATTTTATTTTATTTGCAAAACATATGTATGGGTAATTCTTCAACATTAACCCTTACAAAGCTTTCTGTTACAAATTTTTCCCCCCAACTCCACACCCCTCCCCTAGATGGCAGGATATCCACTACATGTTAATTATGTTAAAATACTTGA
>JAJPUD010013587.1:11607-43748 GCA_023553655.1 Myrmecobius fasciatus
AGGATGGAAGGAAGGAAGGAAGGATGGAAGGAAGGAAGGAAGGAAGGAAGGAAGGAAGGAAGGAAGGAAGGAAGGAAGGAAAGAAGGAAGGAAGGAAGGAAGGAAGGAAGGATGGAAGGATGGAAGGAAGGAAGGAAGGAAGGAAGGAAGGAAGGAAGGAAGGAAGGAAGGAAGGAAGGATGGAAGGATGGAAGGAAGAAGGGAAGGAAGGAAGGAAGGAGGGAAAGAGGAAGGAAGAAAGGAAGGAGGGAAGGAAGGAGAGAAAAAGGGAGGAAGGAAGGAATCCTTATGGGCAAATTTAGTTAGAAATCTTTTTTTTAATATTCTAATCAGATATGATACTGAGTTTCCTAGTTTTAAATGCTTATTTAAACCTACACCTAACTACTCCTAAAACACTATTGGATATTTCAAGGTTAATAATGCAAAAGGATTTCAATCACAAGTCTACATAATGGCTTGGGTAGTTCTAAGGAATTTTTTTTTTCAGAACAGAATTCAAGGAGTCATTTAGCAAGGAAAACTGTTGGATCAAGAAAAAAATTAACATTCAATCAAATGGCAACTCTTGACTCTTTTTCCCCCCTTTCTGTGAAAATAAAAATAACTAAAGGAAGCAGAGGGATCTCATTTGTCTTATCTTCTTGTACTCTTCTTCCATCCACAAAACAAACAAAAAAAAAACAAAAAAAGTCACATAGGACTTTACTTCACCTGTCAACACCTCAGTAAAACAAATCTTTCTTAGTTAAGCATGTATCTATGTGTGTGTGTGTGAAAATATATAAAATACAACATGGTCTAGTTGAAAAAAGCCCTGCATTAAGAATCAAAAGCTCTGCATTTGAATGTCAGCTCTACTATTTATTATCTATGAAAAGTATCCTAAGTCAGTTAAGTCTGAATCAGTTTCCTCATCTGTAAAATGAGGCGGTGGAAAGAGATAAGTTCTAAGATTCTTTCCTTGGGTTAGTGAAATGAATAACACAATTTAAAAATAGAATCAAAACTTTTAGAACTTTGAGATTCCCTCCTCCACTTCTCTCTCCCCTGTTACAAAGAAGACCCAGGGAGTTCAAAGGTTTGTCAAAGGAGAGACTCTTGGTTAGACAAAGTACAGAATGGATAAAGCTTCATATGTGGAAAGGTGGCAAGGCTGATGGTAGGGCTGGTCTTGGAATAAGAAAGAAGCATGTTCTGGCCTGGAATCAGCCCTAACTAAGTCAACCTGGGCAGTAGATTTAACCTTTCAGTGCTTTTGGCTGCTCTGTCAGAAACTAAACTGATGATCAATCGCTAATCTCAGAGATAAAGGCAGTAACTCACTAGCAAATCCCTACATCAAAGAAATCAAGCTCTGATCCAAACTCACCACACAGACTACAATAGGAAGAGCAAAGCTCCAGATCCAGGTGAGTGTGTTGACTACTTGACCTCCCTAATCCAAAACTTTTTTTTTTAATTAGGAAATACAACTAGTTGTATATGCATGTAAAGCCTATCAAAGATGTAATATACAAAGATTAAAAAACCCTTCAAATCACTGGGATGGAAACCCCAGTAGGCATCAAGATCCTATAATATACTATATCACACTCTTATATGACAACAGCTTGACAAATATACACTGCCTCAGAAACAACTCAGTAAAAACAGAGGATATAAAATATAAAGATGTTCATTTAGTACATGATTTTTAAAAAATTAATTTCTGAAAGGCCTATACATTGTACTGATTTTATTTAACTTAGGAGGGTACTTATTTTGACTATCCCTTGAATTTTTTAGGGAAATTGATGAAACATCTTCATATTTCTCCCTACCTGATCCCCATTTCGACACTTCCCTCTTCTCTTCTCTCTCCCCTTCTCTGTCTCTCTGTCTTTGAATTTCTGTCAGCCTCTGTCTCTGTGTTTCTCTCCCTGTCTCTGATTCTCTCTTTTTCTCTCTTTCCCTCCTTCTCTGTATCTCTGTATCTCTATCTGTGTGTGTTTTTGCATCTGTATATATGTCTCTCTCTGTGTGTCTATCTCTCTCACAAATCCACACACACACAATGTGTCTCTGTATGTTTGTCTCTATGTGTCTGTCTCTGTGTTTCTCTGTCTCCCTTTCTGCCACTGTTTCTTTGTCTCTGTTTCTGTCTGTCTGTGTGTACCTCATTTCTTCCCCACAAGACATTTATTTCATCACATAAGCAAGGGTGCTACATATTCATTTAATATGAAAAAAAAAAACCTATGGATAAACCCAGTCAATCTGTGGGTTCACAGAATATTCAAAACCAGAAAGAAAGAAAAATTCCTCAAAGAAGAAGCTGCCACGTATAATGATTTTCCCCTTTTTAACCAATGAACAACTACTCTGATGACTCTATTACATACTATTCTGAATTATTTGCTTCATCATCTCCCACAGTGCATATATGCCATTATATTCAATTGTGGCTTTAGTTAAGCAAACTGAACTATATTCCTATTGTGGTTAATCAAAACTTATGCAATTGATTCATATGTAGTTCAACTGATGGATTTTCTTATTTTAGATGGCACCCTTTGAGATGCCCCTGCATAAATATGGCTTATTTTTTAAAGGGATTTATTTTTTACAGAGAAACTGATATATAATTTTAAATTTGTTATACCATATGGACCAACATTTACCTTAAGATTAAACAGCCTTCTTTAAAATTATATTTATTTCTGCATTCTTATAAGATTAAAAAAGGTCCAGTCCTCTAAAAGTTATAGAGGAACCATAACTTTAAAACTATCATGTTGAAAATTATATGACCATCATGGCAGAGGTGAGGGACCATGGGTGTGGAACATTGCATATGCTGTTAGTCATTTAATGTGTTCATTTTATTGAAATGCTTTTTAATTTTTTGTGAAAACAGATGACTCCCTGGGCAGGGAAGTGAATAGAGATATATTCAGAAATGAGGGTAATATAAAATAAAATTTGTCAATAAAATTAAAAATTAAAATTATAAATGTAATTTTGTCTCCATGAGATTATATATTTATCTAATAACATTCTATTCCATTTAGACATTCAGTCAAAAAGCATTTATTGAGTGCCTACTATATGCCAGGTATAACATTTCTTCTAATCTCAGAGAGTAAAGAATTCATAGTATTTAATAAATTTTTAAGCTAACACATAGCATCAGTTGGTACTTGGAAAGGACTGGCTGGGATGCTATTAAAAATAAGTTACTCTATCAATAAGGGTATTTCTCTTCATTGTTGTTGCTGTTGTTGAATTGTTTCAATTGTGTTCAAATGACTCTGTGACTCCATATGGGGTTTTCTTAGCAAAGATACTAGAATGGTTTGCTATTTCCTTCTCCAGCTCATTTTATTCATGGAAAACTGGAGTAAATAGGATTAAGTAACTTGCCCAGGATCACACAGCTAGTAAACATCTGAGGCCAGATTCAAACTCAGGACCTCCTGGCTCCCCAATCAGTATTCTATCCACTGCATCATCTAGTTACCTTTAAATTACCTACAAAGCATGTGGATTTATTAAGTATAATTCCTTTTTCTCTGTCTGACCACTAGCAGATGCAGTTTCTGAATTAAGCTAACAACACTGAGGCAGAACAATTCTCCAGGATCTGAATGTCATTTCTCAATCTACTTTTATCTACTAGATAAAAGAGAATATTATCCTCCCCATGGAAAAGAAATATTACAATATCTTCCCCATTAAAGAAATTAAAAACCCATATAATCTATTGCAACTCTATTTCCTATTTTTCTGAAATATTAAGGAGACATGTAATTTCAATCGACAGTATAATGAATAATATTACATTCATATTGTGTCAAGCCAGTGTACCATAGTGCTAAGGGCAGAATATCTGGGTTAGTACATCCATCTCTATCATGTATTAACTTTATACTCTTTAGACACTTAATGTTTTCTAGCCTCAGTTTCTTTAATATTCAGGGATAGAGACTGGATCTGAGAATTTGTTTTTGCAAAGTAATCTTTGGAAAGAAACTCTCTCTAACTATTTAGCTTGACATCTTATCTTTAACTTGTATACTTACAGAACTACTCAGAGAACTAGCAGTTAAGAGAAGTCCTCAAAATCACATAGCCAGTATGTGTCAGAGATAGAACTTTAATCCAAAACTTCCAATGAAGATTAACTGCCTAGCCATTGCATCACACAGCCTTTATCTTCAAGAGAGGAGTAATAGAATGAATCACAGAATGTCAATATTACAAGGGAATTCAGACACTACCTGGTCCAATACATTCCTGAAAAAGGATCTCTCTTACAGCAAAGTTAATAAGTAATTTTCTACTTTTTGCTTGAAAACCTACATTGACAGGAAATTCAATTATTCACTATTTTCTTTTCCTGTGTAGAGTTTACTTAGTGTGCATATATATATATATATATATACATATATATACATACAGACATACATATATATACATACAGACATACATATATATACATACATATATACACACATACATACATGCATATATTTGCATATATATATGTTTGAATGCCATCTGCTCTATTAGTTGAAAGCTTCTTGACAGTAAGAATTATTTTTTCCTCTTTTGTGTCTTCAGAGATAGACACAGAACCTGGCAGACTTACTAGGTGGTCACTAAATTTTTAATGATTGATTAATTGATCTTGAGGCATCCCATTCCACTTGGGAACAGCTTTAGAAAGTTTTTCCTTTGTCAATAAATCATTTTTAAAAATTTTTTACTTTTATTATATATCAGGAAATATGCTAATTTATGAGGATAATCCCCCCAAAAATGTAGAGGGTCAAAAGACTGTCCCTGGTCTCAAGAAGCACACAAGTCTAATGGGACTTTAGACTTTATACAAACAAGATCAACACAGGATATATAAAGTAAAATCAACAGAGAGATAAATCTTATTTCAAAGCTAAATCTGGACTTTGCAATTCTTACTCCTTGTTCCTGATGCTAACATCTGGTGGCAGACAGAACAAGTCTAATCTCTCTTTCAGGGACTGCACTTTGAAGACCTAAATATGACTATAAAGCTAGCCCTAAATCTTCTCAATGTGAACATTTCCAGTTCTTTTAAATTCTTTTAAATTAGCATTTTAAATTAAATTTGCACAAACAAAACCAACAGTAACAAGATTAAAAGGGAAATATACAACTGGAAAAAAATCTTTATAGCCAATATTTCTGATAAAAGTCTCATTTCTGAAATATATAAATAACTGTCAAATTTATAGAAAACACATCATTCCCCAATTGATATGAACAATTTTCAGATGATGAAATTAAAGCCATTTATAGTTATATGAAAAGTACTCTAAATCATTAATGATTAGAGAAATGTAAATTAAAACTACTCTGAGGTACTACCTCACATCTCTCAGATTGGCTAAGATGAAAGGAAAGGATAATGATAAATGTTGGAGGGAATGTGAGAAAACTGGGGCATTAATGCATTGTTGGTGGAGTTGTGAAATGATCCATTCTGAAGAGCAATCTAGAACTATGTCCAAAGGGCTATAAAACTGTGCAGACTCTTTGACACAGCAGTGCCATTATTGGGTCTCTATCCCAAGGAAATCATAAATGAGGAAAAGGGACCCACATGTGTAAAAAATGTTTATAGCAGCTCTTTTTGTGTTATTAAAGAATTGGAAAAGGAGTAGATGCCCATCAATTGGGGAATGACTGAACAAGTTACATGGAGCTACATGGAGGTAATGAAATATTTTTGTTCTATAAAAATGATGAATAATCTGATTATAGAAAGACCTGAAAAGATTTACATGAACTAATGCTGAACAAAACAAGAAGAACGAAGAAAACACTGCACACCATAATAACAAGAATGTGTGATGGCTCAGCAACCAGACAAAGAACTAAGGAAACAATTTTAATCAATACATGCTATGTTCATTTCTTTTTTCTGTTTTTTTTTCACTCGAATGGCCTTTCACTTTTGCTATGATTTTTCTCTCCCAATATAATTAATAAAATGTGTATTAAAATAAATAAATGAGAGGGGCACAGCCAAGATGGCGGAGTGAAAATGTGACTCTCTGCGTTCTCCTCCAAACTTCTCTCAAATCAACAATAAAATAAGCCTCTGAATTGATTTTCAAGTCAACGAATCCAGTAATATTTGGACACTGCTTTCAGATATCTCTGAAGAACTTCATTCAGTATATAGTCCTCCTCCTGCTGCTGCTACTGCTGATGTCACAGCATACCAGAATACTGGAACTAGTCTGTCCCAGGTGCCAAACTATAACTTAGCATCTTCTACACTGCCTCAGCCACCCAGTAATCAACAACCACCTCAACCACAACAAACATATACCCAGAAGGCTCTTCTATAGGACTGGAAATTGAGATTCCTAATTGTGGCTAACCTCTGCTAAGTTCAGCTGACAACGTTAAGAGTTCCTTCCTTTAAAATCTTAAGATTTGTTTATCCTCCACTTACAGGAATCTATCTTGAGAAACAAATGCAGTGCTTGAAGAAGGTAGAACTATGTTCATTTTGCACTGACTTTTTAGGGAATTTTCACTTTTTGCAGAGGAATGAAACTATTTAGGACATTTAATTCCTTTCAGAATGCCTAAAAATCGGTACAAGATTATTTATATCTGGTTAAATTGGCTGATCTGTGAGAAACCCAAACTTGCAAAACTTGTGGCATATAGCTTATGTACATAGTATTGTGTGTGACTTCATTAGTGACCATTTTGAATTGCAATGGTGATCATGTGAATATATTTAACACTTAAATTAATTTTACTTTACTATTTTATTTTAGTTGTAAGCAAACTACCATGTTCCTAGAGTTTTATGTGGACTTATAGAGATTGCAATATCTTTTTAAAAGGCAAGAGAATGAAATGTTGTAACATTAATATTTGAGAGCTTTATGTTGTCTGTATTTTGTTTCACACTAATTGAACCTATGTTTTGCTAATTGTAAACAGAACATAAATGTATCATGGCTTTCTACAGCCTGTGATTACTGTTAACTGTCATATCAAGATGAATTAGCCAAATTTTCAATGAGGTTGTAGAAAATGATAACCCTCCTTTTAACCAGCTATTAAATTTAATTTTGATATTTTAAAAATACTCAGCATATCATGGGACCATGAGATAAATTAAGTAGAATCTCATACCTTACATCTTATTGTTTGAAATATATGTTGTGGGGTTTTTTTCCTTAGTGAAAATATGTAATTAGACTTCTGAACTGTTTTCTGTGTTTATTGGTGGCAATGACACCAAAGAAGAAGGGGAATGAATGGAACTTTTTAAACTGGAAAGAAAACATAAAATACACTACATTTTCCAAAAAAAAAAAAAAAAAAAAGAACTTCATATAAGGTTTGTATAACTCGGAAAGAGGGATAAACAGTGGACTTGGTGCAGGCCAGAAGTGAGGGTAGGACTCAGCTCATTGAGGCAGAAACTCCAAACTCCAAACTCCAAACACCTGGAGTTTATCTGAGTTACTTGGGACACTATGTCCTGATTGGGGGCAGGTGTTCTGCCAGACTAGCCTTGTTTAAGGAGTAATTTGGACTTAGTCCTAGCCCCCACCAGCCCAGCACCTTAAGTTAATTCGCCAAATTGCCCCAGGGCAAAGAACTTCAGCCTCCATTTTTCTGAACCTTAAAGAGACATCCACACTGTCTAAAAAAATTAAAAAGCAAAAGAGAGCTATCACTATACACAGCTTTTATCGAGAGAAAGAAGGGCTGACTCCAGATCCTGAGGTTTCTTTAGACAAAACTCCAGAGGAAGTTATTAAAGACCATCACTGGTCCCCTTTTCAAAAGGCCTTTCTGGAAGATTGCATAAAGAACCTCAAAAGAGAACTGGAGGATAAATGGGAAAATAAATTGAAATCACTGCAAGAAGGATACAATATCTTGCAAGAAGGATATAATGCCCTGCAAAAGAGATGTGAAAAAGACACCAATGTATTGAAAAATGAAATTAGTGAAGTGGAAAAAGAGTGCAATGAACAAGAAAATTCAATTGGCCAGTTAGAAAAGGAGCTTAAAAAGGTAACTCAAGAAAATAACACTTTAAAAATAAGAATTGAACAAATGCAAGTGAATGACTCAATGAGACTTCAAGAATCAGTCAAACAAAAAAAAATGAAAAATTAGAGGAAACTATGAAATATCTCCTAGGAAAAACAACTGACTTGGAAAATAGATCTCGGAGAGACAATCTAAGGATTACTGGACTTATTGAAAGCCATAATGAAAAAAATCCTGAAAGAACACTGCCCTGAGATTGTAGAATCAGAAGGCAAAATCACTATTGAAAGAATTCACCGATCACCTCCTGAAAGAGACCCCAAAATTAAAACCCCAAGGAATATCGTGGCTAAATTTCAGGACTATAGCACCAAGGAAAAGATTCTGCTAGCAACTAGAAAGACACAATTCAAATACCAAGGATCAATAATTAGAATCACACACAATCGGTCAGCCTCCACATTGAAGGATCGAAGGGCCTGGAACCAGATATTCCGAAGGGCAAAGGAACTTGCATTACTGCCAAGAATAACCTCTCCAGCTAGAATGAGCATTATCCTCCAGGGAAGAAGATGGTCATTCAATGATATAGGTGAATTTCACCTATTTCTAATGAAAAGACCAGATCTGAACAAGAAATTTGACCTCCAAACACAGAACTCAAGAGAAGCATAAAAAGGTAAAAAGGAAAGGACTCTTGAGAACTTTATTTCTACTATGGGGATACTTAAAGTTTGAGGGTATAATTAACTAGATATTACTTTGATAATATGAAAAAGAAAACTAGACGGGTAAAGGTTGTCATACTGGGGAAAAGAGGGAAAAAGTGGTAAAATAAGATCTAAAAAAAAGGAGGTAAAAACAAGGTAAAATCACTTGAAGAGGCAAAGAAAACCTAATATAATTGAGAGAAAGAGGGGAGGAAGATGAGTATTGTGTAAATCTTACTCTCATCAGGTTGGGTTCTAAAAGTGTATATCAAACACTTGATTTCACATAGAAACTTATCTGAAAAGAAAGGGATAAACTAATAGAAGGGGAAATAGAAGAATCAGGGGAAAGGAGTAAGAAAAGGGGGAGGGGATCTAAAGGGTGGTGGATTGTGTGGGGGAGGGGTTCATCAAAACAATGTACTGAGGAAAGGGGAAGGGTCAAAGGGGAAAGGAAAGGGAAAAACATAACTTGGGTAAATAAGATGGCAGGAAATAAAGAATTAGTTATTCTAACTGTGAATGTGAATGGGATGAACTCTCCCATAAAGCAGAAGCAGATAGCAGACTGGATTAAAAACCAGAATCCCATAATACGTTGTCTACAAGAAACACATCTAAAACATAGTGACACATACAGGATGAAGGTAAAAGGCTGGAGCAGAACCTATTATGCTTCAGGTGAACAAAAAAAGCAGGGGTAGCAATCCTTATCTCAGATCAAGTAAAAGCCAAGATAGATCTAATCAAAAGAGATAAGGAAGGAAACTATTTTATTAAAGGGTACCATAGATAATGTAGCAATATCAATACTAAATATATGAGCACAAAGTGCAACAGCATCCAAATTCCTAGGGGAGAAATTAAGAGAGATGCAAGAAGAAATAGACAACCAAACTATTCTAGTGGGGGATTCTCAACCTTGCTCTCTCAGAATCAGATAAATCAAACCACAAAATAAACAAGAAAGAAACTAGGGAGATAAACCAATTGTTAGAAAAGTTAGGTATGATAGATCTATGGAGAAAATTGAATGGAGACAGTAGGGAGTTTACTTTTTTCTCAGCAGTCCATGGAACTTATACAAAAATTGACCATGTGTTAGGGCATAAAAACCTCAAAATCAAATGCAGAAAGGCAGAAATAGTAAATGCATCTTTTTCAGATCATGATGCAATAAAATCACAAGCAATATAAGGCCAGAAGAAAATAGGCCAAAAGTTAATTGGAAATTAAATAATCTAATCCTGAAGAATGAATGGGTGAAAGAACAAATCATAGAAAAAATCAATAATTTCATCCAGGAGAATGACAATAAGGAGACAACATACCAAAATTTGTGGGATATGGCCAAAGCGGTTATAAGGGGCAATTTTATATCTCTAGATGCTTACTTGCATAAATTAGAGAAAGAAAAGATCAACTAATTGGGCTTATTATTAAAAAAAAAAACTAGAAAAGGATCAAATTAATAACCCTAAATTAAATACCAAATTGGAAAGTCTAAAAATAAAAGGAGAAATTAATAAAATTGAAAAGAAAACTATTGAATTAATAAATAAAACTAAGAGTTGGTTCTATGAAAAAACCAACAAAATAGATAAGCCTTTAGTTAATTTGTTAAGAAAAAGGAAAGAGGAAAATCAAATTGTTAGTCTCAAGAATGACAAGGGAGAACTTTCTTCCAATGAAGAGGAAATTAGAGCAATAATTAGGAGTTACTTTGCCCAATTTTATGCCAGTAAATTTGATAATCTAAATGAAATGGAGGAATATCTACAAAAATATAGATTGCCCAGGTTAACAGAAGAGGATATAAGTTATTTAAATAGCCCCATATTAGAAAAAGAAATAGAACAAGCTATTAACCAACTCCCTAAGAAAAAATCTCCAGGGCCAGATGGATTTACATGTCAATTCTACCAAATATTCAAAGAACAATTAATTCCAATACTACACAAACTATTTGAGAAAATAGGGAGAGAAGGTATAATGCCAAATTCCTTCTATGAGACCGATATGGTGCTGATAGATAACCAGGTAGGGTGAAAACAGAGAAAGAAAACTATAGACCAATTTCCCTAATGAATATTGATGCAAAAATTTTAAATAAGATATTAGCAATGAGATTACAGAAAGTCATCCCCAGGATAGTACACAATGACCAAGTAGGATTTATACCAGGGATGCAGGGCTGGTTCAATATTAGTAAAACTACCAGCATAATCAATTATATTAATAACCAAATTAACAAAAAAACATATGATTTTCTCAATACATGCAGAAAAAGCATTTGATAAAATCCAACACCCTTTCCTATTAAAAACACTACAGAGTATAGGAATAAATGGGCTTTTCCTTCAAATGATTAGTAGTATGTAATTAAAACCTTCAGCAAGCATCATATGTAATGGAGTCAAACTAGAACCATTCCCAATCAGATCAGGAGTGAAACAAGGCTGCCCACTGTCACCATTACTATTCAATATTGTATTAGAAATGTTAGCTTTAGCAATAAGAGAAGAAAAAGAGATAAAAGGAATCAGAGTAGGTAATGAAGAAACCAAATTATCACTCTTTGCAGATGACATGATGGTATACTTAGAGAACCCTAGAGACTCAACTAAAAACTACTAGAAACAATGCACAACTTTAGCAAAGTGGCAGGATTCAAAATTAATCCACATAATTCATCAGCATTTTTATATATTACCAAAAAAATTCAGCAGCAAGAGATGCAAAAACAAATTCCATTCCAAATAGCAGATGATAGGATAAAATATTTGGGAATCTATCTGCCAAGGAAAAGTCAGAAACTATACAAACTGAACTACAAAACACTTTCCACACAAATAAAATCAGACCTAATCAATTGGAAAAACATTAAGTGCTCATGGGTAGGCAGAGTGAATATAATAAAAATGACAATACTACCCAAACTAATCCACTTATTTAGTGCCATATCAATCAAACTCCCAAGAAATTATTTTACAGATCTAGAAAAAATAGTAGCAAAGATCATTTGGAAGAACAAAAGGTCAAGGATTTCAAGGGGATTAAAGAAAAAAAAAAGACAGATGAAGGTGGCCTTGCTGTACCAGATCTAAAACTATAGTGTAAAGCAGCGGTCATCAAAACCATTTGGTACTGGCTAAGAAATAGAGCAGTTGATCAGTGGCATAGGATCGGTTATCAGGACAATCTACGCAATAACTTTAACAATTTAGTGTTTGATAAACCCAAAGACCCCAGCTTTGGGGATAAGTACTCAATATTAGGTGAAAACTGCTGGGAAAATTGAAAACTAGTGTGGAAGAAATTAGGACTTGACCCATACCTAACACCACATACCAAGGTAAGATCTAAATGGGTTCATGATCTAGATATAAAGAGTGATATTGTAAGCAAATTAAAGGAACGTAATATAGTTTACCTCTCAGACCTGTGGAGATGGAATTAATTTATGTCCAAAGAAGACCTGGAACTCCTAATTGAACACCACATAGATAATTTGGATTATATTAAGTTAAAAAGTTTTGGTACAAATAAAACTAATGCAGACAAGATTAGGAGTGAAGCATCAAATTGGGAAATCATCTTTACATTTAATGGTTCTGATAAAGGCCTTATATCTAAAATGTATAGATAATTGTCCCATTATGTATAAGAATTCAAGCCACTTTTCAATAGATAACTGGTCAAGAGATATGAACAGACAATTTTCAGATGATGAAATTAAAACCATCTCTAGTCATATGAAAAGTTGCTCCAGATCACTGTTGATCAGAGAAATGCAAATTAAGACAACTCTGAGGTACCACTACACACCTGACAGATTGGCTAAAAGGACAGGAAAAGATAACGATGAATGTTGGAGGGGATGTGGGAAAACTGGGACACTAATACATTGTTGGTGGAACTGTGAACGGATCCAACCATTCTGGAGAGTAATTTGGAGCTATGCTCAAAAAGTTATTAAACTGTGCATACCCTTTGACCCAGCAGTGTTTCTATTGGGCCTATATCCCAAAGAGATCTTAGAGGAGGGAAAGGGACCCACATGTGCAAGAATGTTTGTGGCAGCCCTTTTTGTAGTGGCTAGAAACTGGAAACTGAATGGATGGCCATCAACTGGAGAGTGGCTGAATAAATTATGGTATATGAATGTTATGGAATATTATTGCTCTGTAAGAAACGACCAGCAGGATGATTTCAGAGAGGCCTGGAGAGACTTGCATGAACTGATGCTGAGTGAAACAAGCAGAACCAGGAGATCATTATACACAGCAACAACAATATTACATGATGATCAATTCTGATGGACATGGCTCTCTGCAACAAAGAATTGTCTCAAACCAGTTCCAATTGTTCAGTGAAGAAAACCATATACACCCAGAGAGAGGGATATGAAATATGGACCACAACATAACATTTTCATGCTCTCTATTGAGGTTTGCTTGCATTGTGTTTCCTTTCTCTGATTTTCTTTTTTTTTTCTTGTAGATAGGATTTTTCTTGCACAATTTGTCAAGTATTTCAACATTATTAACATGTAGTGGACTTCCATCTAGGGGACAGGAGGGGACTGGGGGTAAAATTTGTAATGTAAAGCTTTGTAAAAATCAATGCTGGGGAACTACCCATACATATGTTATACAAATAAAAAGCTTTAATAAAAAATAATAAATAAATAAATGAAAATTAAAAAAAAACAAATAAAATAAAATAAAATATCACAAATGTGTAGCCTTTTACTACCCTGGTTATCTTCCTACAAATCATCTTCAATTTAACAACATGTTTTCTACAATTGATTGTTCAGAACTGAACACAATACCTTTGAAATGGTCTGACAAAATGCGTGGAAGGACTATTTACTTATTTCCTGAAATTCCTTCTAATATAATTGAAAATGGCATTAATTTTAATGTCTGTCACATCATACACTTGCCTCTTATTGGGCTTGCAGTTCACTATAATCCCCAGATCTTTATCAGGGAAACTGTTCCATAGCTATATATCTTTTCCTCTTCTTCTTGTTATTTTGATGTTGGAACTACTACTTTTGCTGAGAACTTAAATTTAAATGACAGTCCTGTTATTTATTCCCTATGTGATATTGGGCAAATGCAATCTGTAATTTGTTTAGAAGATCATGGATTTAGAGCTGGACACAATATTGTGAATGAATGGATTGAATTCAAAAACTATTGGGTTGTTTTCTAATTTTAAATCATGATTATATAATCCTATTATAAGACAGCTCTGGAGATCTCTACCATCTTTAAATCCATGATATTCCGAACTCAGAAATCAGATTGTTTTCAACTTCCTTCTTTTGCTTGCCTTTATAAAATGATACCCTACTCAAGTGATTCAATTTTTGAGACCTATTACTCTGGGAGGGATGTTAAATGGTACTACCTTCCTTGATTGTCAAGACTTCAATTTCTGATTGTCTTCTTGAAAATCTGAGCTTTCCTTTCTCAGAAAGGCTTCCCAAGTCTAGAAACACATGACATTATTTCATGTGAATGCCAGAGCAAGCATAATTAATAAAGGAAAGTAGAATTACTTAACTCTTTTATTGCCCCTGTTTTCTCTGCCAAGAAAATTTTTTTGCACTGGAGAGTACAGAATAAAAATGACTAACAAAGAGATTATACTCAAGATAAGTAATGGGATAATGAAAGATCATATATTTACCTTTTAAGAATTTGACTCACAGGGTATTGATGAACTAACATCCTCAGGTACTGGAAGAATGAAAAGATTTGATTGTTGAGTTTTCCAGCAAAAGTTGAAAGACCCATGAAGAACAAAAAAGGAATCATAAGGTTGTTGTAAGATCCCGATTTTCATAGAAGGGAAGAAAACAGAATCTGAAAACTATCAACTGTATATGTGATTTTAATTTCTAGGGAAATTTAGAATAAGTAAAGAGATGCTTAACTAACCTATAGTAATAGTAATAGTAGAAGTATTAATAGTGGTGATAATAGTAGGGGGAAGGAAGAGAAGAATCATCAATAAAAAATAATAATACTTTGCTTGAAAACCAAATCAACAGTTCAAGAAGCAATTGCTACACTGGAAGTGAAGGAAAGATAGTAACTCTGCTTGCAGGAATCTGTGAGAAAACAGGATGAGTCTATCAGGGAAGCATTAATCACTGGCAAGGCCCCAACTCTACTGGTTACCTGTCTCCAACTTCAGGGCCAACAATTAACATCCTTCTCTAACTACTCTGGATTGCTGATTTTATCATCATAATTTTGCTTGGCTCTCCAAGTGCTGAGATTCATCAAGTCATATGTTAACAATAGTTTTATTCTTAGTCAGACAGACACTTAAAAACATCCACATGCAGAGAAGTCAATTAAGTTTCTTTTCGGTATCATTCTTAGTGCTCAGCTGCTTCCCTGATCTTCAACTTGTATTATGAGAGGAATGGATGAGAGACGATCTCAGTGCAAAGTATACTCTGATCCAACATGCCAATTACTAGATTCCCTGGCAACTACAAAAATACATAAATTTAAGATCAGTTCAACTACCATGCTGACGGTGAAATTACTTGCCTAGATCATCAATAGCATCAGTAGCAATAGAAGTAATAATGCTTGTAGAACTTTTAGATGTAACATTAATAGGGGTACTTGAGGGCAATAGTCATGCCAATTTTTCTATCTTTGGATCCTTAGTGCTTAGTAAAACGTTTGTAAATATCAGGTAATTGGAAAGGTAACATGATAATGTGGGCAGAATTTTGACTGTGAAGTCAAATGACCAAGGGTTGAGTCCCTGCTCTGCCATTTATTATGTATTGTGCCCTGACAAAAGTAATTTCATTTTTCTCAGCCTTTGTTCCCTCTGCCATAGAATGAGATGGTCAGCGTAGATAAGAAGGTAACTTCCAGCTCTAAATCCATGATCTTATAAACAAATTACAGAATGTATAGAATAATTCTCAAAGCAAATTACCTCATCCTTGTAATTTGGGTTGTGGGGGGAATCCACACATATTTTCCATAAGGATCATTATATTTAGAAAGACCTGGAAAGATTTACATGAATTGATGCTGAGTGGCACAAGTACAACCAGGAACACACAGTAACAGCAAGATTGTGTGACTGAATGACTTGGTTCTTCTCAGCAATTCAGTAATCCAAGGCAATTCCAATAAACTTTGGATATAAAATGCCATCTGCATCCAGAGAGAGTACTATGGAGACTGAATGTAAATCAACACATCCTATGTTCACTTTTTTTTCTTTTTCTTCTGCTATTTTTCTCTCTTATGGTTTTTACTTTTTATTCTAATTTTTTTTCTCTCCCAACATAATTTATAAAAACTGTGTATTTTGTAAATTAAAGTATATGTATAAACAAAAAAAGGAAAACAATAAAAAAGAAAAAAATGTAAAAAGAGTCAGTACACCCCTTAACTAAACGCATCTACAGATGGGTTAAACCAGATTGAGGACAATCCATGAGACTCAAACCCCTTGGGGAATTAGTGAGATGTCTACCCAGAAGGTGAAAACATCCTCCAGTGGAATAGGCAGATAAGAACAATATGTTCCAAAGGCCATGAAGGTGGCTGAAGCAGGTGCTATGGAGTGGCTTAGAACTTGATCAGACATAAAAGACACCAAGGTCATTTACTGCACCCTGAGTCATCACCAATTGTCCTGACTTTACTCTTGCTAATAAATGTTGGTGTTTTGGGGAGAGAAAAACTGATGACTTTGTCCACCTCTGCCTCACTTAAATCCACTTCATACATGAGTCCAGATATTGCCCCATGGTTTCATTGGTCCTCTTCAAAAACAAAGGAAAAATAATAATATCAATGATAAAAAAATTTATCTCCAATAATGTACAGTTTATTTTTGTAAAAAGAAAAAAGCATATGAAAATGTGTTTTAAAGTCACTTTTTCAAGAGAAATTTCTTCATTATGAAAGTTAACAATAGCTCAGATTAACTTTTCAAACCAAATTCCAAGAGACTAGTAGCTCCCTGTCTTCAATCATTGTATGAATTTCATAATTCCTTCAGAATGCTATATTCAGAACAGTAAATCAGCTCAGACAGAATTTCATTGAGCTGATTATCACATAAGAAGGAAAAGTTCCCTAATGGAATTGTTCAAAAAGGCTTCTTATCTACTAATCTAGAGGGCATTTTGCCAAAAGGTAGTTAATTGCACTAATATGTGCCACCCAGGTCAAAGAGAATCCAACTTTTTGGTCTCCAGATCCAGCCATATTGATGACATTAGGAAATATTCTCAAAGAATGAATACTTGAGTACCAACCTCCAGTTATTCTCCAGGACTTTTGGCAATAACTTCATATACTTCACATATGATGTCACCATTCAACCCATGAAATATCTCCAAGCTGTCTAAGGTTGTCTTCAAAAGCAACAAAGGAAAGTGTTGAAAATATTTTCTTAAGGAAAAGAAATGAAAACTGTTTTGAGAGTCTGAAATATATTGCTATCTTGGGATCCTAAAAAAAAATTAGTATCTGAAAAAAATTACACAGGAGAAATTGGAGGTTATATGACTTGCCTTAGGGAGTACCACAAATCAAAAAACAACCAGAAAGAGAACCCAGAATTTCTGAACTTCTGACCTCTAGATCCAGGCTCTCACATGACTGCTTTAAGTATCTCAATTACATCCATTAATGATTCAGATAAAGTTCTATAAAAAGAACTGTTTAATAGTTCTAATGCCAGCTTTATTCTCTTATATTGGGTTTTTAAAACATAGTATGAAGAAAGGAAAGCATTTAGAAGCTTAATTCTATCTGGTTGTCAGGCGGATTTATTTCCATGAAGATCATTTTGATTTTCGGCAAAAGACCAAGATGAAAAGTATAAAATGGCCTCATAGAAAAATATTCAGAAGGGATTTCTAAGTTCTAAAGTCTGGTAAATGTAGAGGCAAATTCCTGAGTTAATATTACATTGCCCTCAAGTCCTATTTATTCCTCCATTTACCATATATGCAATAAACCAGAATGAAATACCTACTGTGGACTGAACATTATGCTAGGCAGTGGAGAAGATAAAACATTTAGCTATGACATCATCCCAACTCTCAAAGTATTAGGTAGTCTGGAAGGGAGATAAGATGCTAATGTTTCCAGACAAATCCAAAGCCACATATCAAGATTGAATAGATCTAAGTCTCTATTTTGTTACATTTAAAACATCTAGTAATTAGCATGGCCAACTTTGTTCTAGACCTATACTAGAAAATAATACTATAGTTTAGTGGTATGGTTCTTGGTGGTTCACAGAATCAACTTACATTATTCAATTCAGTCAGCACATAGTCAGTGGCAGCCTAGTTTAGTGGAAAGGTCAGCTTCAGAGTCAGGTAGAGTTGGATTCAATTTCTATTTCTGACATCTACTAGTAGTATGATCCTGGAAAAGTCATTTGGCATTTGAGTACACCAGAAAATTCTCTAAAACTTTTATGTACCTACTCAAATCTAAACTAAGTAGAAATAAAGATAAAAATGACAGAGTTCCTGACCTCAAGGAGTTTAGTGTCTAACAGAAGTATAGGGTAAGTGCACAATTATAACAAAAGTTAGAATATGGTAGAGCAATATAGGAAATTCAATAGAGAGATTTAGTCCTGTCTAAAAAATCTGTCTTGAACTAATGAAGATGATTTGGGGAGGATTTGGATGCAAGTTTTTAGAGGGATATCACCTAAAAGAGGAATTGGACATATTATGTTTGGTCATATAAAGCTAAAAGTAATGGCTTGCAATTAAAGTGTTAGGTTTATACTTAATATAATATAGTTTGCACATATCATACTCAAGCAAATTTTCATGGAAGGCAAGAGGTACGTTAAGGGGAAGGCATGAAACAATTATGAAAATTTATTATGTATTTCAAATACAACTCTCACATAAATGCTTCCAAGTTTTTCAATGCAAATAAAGTTCAAATCAAAGTCAGCAAAAGCAAGACTAATGGCATTTTCCTTCAACTGTCAGCAATTGTGGTACAGTGATTATTTAAGGCAATGTGTGCAAATGAATTCAAATTTAAGCCAACAAATGTTGTATATGCTGGAAAGGATTGTTGTTAAAAGTTCAACATCAACATGGCAACATTTCTTCAATGGAGTATCCCAAGGATCTATGCTTCGCCCTCTGCAATTTTATATTTTTAAATCATGGATAAAGGAAAAGATGGAATCCTTAAAAATTTTCAGATATACAATTTAGTGAAGAGTATCAGAAATGAATGGCTTCAATAAAAATTATAAAAAACAAACAGCATTTTTGCAAAATTAAATGGGAATGGTTACAATTATTTGAAATTTTCAATAGCTAAATTCAATTCTCTTAATTTTTTGTTTCTACAGTTTTATGTAAAGTAATATTCTTTAATGCTACATATATAACTGGTTTCAAAAGAAAATTCACTGAAAGAATTGAAACTAGTTCAAAGATGATCAAAAGAGTTTAAGCAGCAGAAATATAGAAACACAAAATGCAAACCCAAAATCCAACATATACAGTCCCTTATATTTATTATTAACATTCATATCTACTGCTACTGATGGAGAGTAAATACCACACTGTTTGCTCTGAATTAATGCTTTAGCTATAGATAACATGAAACCTAATAAAGATGATATTTTGAAAAGTGTATATTTACATTATCATAGTCATCATATAGATAGATAGATAGTTTTCCTAGTTTTGCTTAATTCACACTAAATCAATTCATATAAATTATTCCATACTCATGCTTCTTAACACCTTCATCCTTGGAATTCCTACCCTGGTGCCCTGCTGTCTGGAATAAATTGCCCCACTTGTGCTTTACTTCACTCCCTGGCAAGTTTTTGGCCAGCCATCATGTCACTATCATTCCCTCTTTTCCTAGTTCTAGAATAATAATTAAATCAATAGTGTCATTGACATATCAATCTATTATCTGATGGCTCCATTCACCATTGCTATAACATTCAAAAACAAAAATTTCCTCTGTGGCCACCTATGTTTATATCTACCGATACCCCAATCAGAATGTAAATTCCTTGTAAGCAGGGATTGCCTGAAGTTTGGTATTTATATCCCCTCAACTTTTCATAGTGTTTGGAACTCAAGAATTATTAAATAAATGCTTTCATTTGTTGATTCTCTATACTCTTCACATTCTTTTTTCAAAGCCTAGTAATGTTATATTGCATTAATATATATATATATATATACATATATATAACTTGTTACAAACTATCAATTTACAATAAATTAACATTTATTTTGTTTCTGTTTCTATGCTACAACAAAAGGACTTCTAAAAATACAAATATTTGAGGGTCTGTCTTTTTTTTTATCATTTTTCTACTTGGTATAACACAGTAGTGGAATCTCTGCATGAAAAGAAATACTCTGAATAACTTGCTTCCTATAATTCCATGTTACTTTCCACAATAACACTCCATACATAGTTTTACTAACAGTATGTTAAGATGGCAATCCATTAATAAATAAACATGGCAGCCCCTCTAAGGTTTCCATCTTGTGTCACATTTATCAATTTGCTAACTAAGGTAAACCATAGAGTTGTTTTTTTTTTTTTTTTTTGCTTTGTATTGATCTTATTTTTAGTGATGTAGAGCAATTTTCCATAAGGTTGTTAACTGTTTACCATTTTGAAAACTATGTCCTCATGTAATTTTGACCATTTATGTAGTAGGGAAATTAGGATATCTAGCAATGTATAATGTTACTTAGTATAATTCTCATTCAATAGCATAAATATTGATGTTATTCTAGTTATAGAAATGATCAAAATAATGCTTGGTAAATCATATGCAAAGTACCTTAAACACCATTTAGAATGATATTATATATATATCTGAGAATATGTGTGTATGTGTGTGTGTGTGTGTGTGTGTGTGTGTGTGTGTGTGTGTGTTTTCCCTGGGGAAATTGGGGTTAAGTGACTTGCCCGGGGTCACACACCTAGGAAGTGTCTGAGGTCAAATTTGAACTCAGGTCCTCCTGACTTCAGGGCTGGTACTCTATTCACTGCACCTCCTAGCTGCCCCTGAATACCTTTTTATTAATTATTTAAGAAAGTTTTGCATTGCAAGTAGATAAAGAAACAGAAGTAGCAAGAAATGATCATTTAATTGTATTTTATGATATATTAAAATATTGAGAAATTTTCAATATGATCAGCATTTTCTAAATTAAAAAAATACTCCTGTGGGGAAAATTGTATTAGATTCATTGATTACCCTGAAAGAGTTCAGTCAAAATCAGGACTATGTGTAGATCTGCAAATATAACTACATATAAATTCACATTCATATAATTTGGACACATTACACCTCTCAGAGATAATCATATTGATTGATGTCAATGACAAGCAACACAGAAGCTGTAAAAAGAAGAGTGATAACAAAATCATTAAAGGAAAAGCTCTTTGTAAAATTATGTGATTATGTTAAGATAAAGCATAGGATATTTTCATATTTCACACACATACACACAAATGCTGGCTTTCTCATGAAAAATTAATCAAAAGGGATTTGAGCTGAAGAAAAAGAAATTAACATTTTTCATTATTATACTAATAAATATGAAACACATTGAGCTATAGCAAAAAAATCCTTTTGTAACACATTTTGGTGCATATTTTGGGGAAAATTAGTACAACATTGATAAAAGTTATCAGATCCCTACTTCAGTTTAGAAAGTTATTATCTAATAGTTATATATGAATAACAGAGCTATAGATAATAAATAACCAAGTTAATCATATTTTGCTTCCCAATTTGATAAAAATTATATCTTCTGCAAAATAAATAAAAGAAAAAAATTAGCCCTGATTAATCATGTGGCCAGTCAGTATTGTGTTATTTTTAAAAGGTCAATGTTACTAAATAAGGCTGGATAAGGAACCCATTTGTCATTCCATAATAAATTTGCCATTTTTGTTGATAACATATAAATTTTGCTGTTGTTTATAGTATCTTATTTGTACGGAAAAGTGTTTCCTATTATAGTTATTATTATATAGAATATTATATAGATATGAGTGCAAATGAAAAAGAGTTGAAAATGGCAATAGCAATGATACCAGACTTCACAAACATGGACAGTTATAAGAATGATGTTATTTCATATGTTATGAATGTATAAACTGTAAATATTATCAAAATATGTGCATAGTTTATTATATTATATTATTGCACATTCAAGATTTGCATATCTACAAAAGTCTTTAGCATATATTGTATATTCCAATTTAACTTGTAATCTATGTCAAATGTGGATGTCCTCCTTGAAATTACCAATCATCTTTTCCAAATACAGCACTCCATGTTTCATAAATAACAATTTTAAAAATAAAAGCATTGAATATTATTTTTGTTCTTTTCAGGTAATCTTAGATAATTATGAGTTGGAGATATATTGCTTGAGGAACATTTTAAGGAAGTATTTTGCTCTACTGAATCTTTTTTTCATAATCAGAAAGTAATAATCACATGGAATCTTATATTCTCTTTATTTTCCCAACAATTATATCATGGTTAAAGATGTACTTTTACTGTAGAATATTTCTTATAAAAAGCATTCGTATTTTCCTGCCTGATACTTCCATTGAGCATAGTCTTCATGCATTTTTAAATACTTCCCATATTAAAGTACAAAATAGTATTTAGTTCACATTTGAAATGGGGGGAATGGATATTAATAAAATTTATTTTTCCCTACACATTGGGAGCTGATCTCAAATTCTTTCCAAATTCTGTTGCTTCCACTTCAAGCCTCCTCTGTATGTAATTGGACAAATCTAGTTGCTTTTCTCACCACTGTTCTATTCAGTGCCATGTCCACTTGCTCCAAAAATACATAGAGAATGATGATACTAAAATCCAAATGTGGTAGCCCTTGTCCTTCTTTCTTGACACAAAATAACCTTCAAAGATATTTTCCATCTTTCATCTGCTTCTTATCTGCGCTGGCATTTCACCTCTAAATGTTCTCTGCATGACTTTGCTTAGATGAGTCTCTGGGCAAGTTCTTTAAACTGGTTTATTAGGTGATACTCTTCATTATCTTACACCATAAAATAGTACAGATTTATCATGTAAACTGGAATTCCCCTTGTCTACCATATTTTACCTGGCAAATAATTGGGCATTTGCTTAGTCAATTTTTAGGCTCTTTTGTTTTCTGTTATTACAATTTAATTATGTTAAACTTATTAATGAATTTGGTATCAATATCTACATCAATGTCACTTCTTTCATCTGTAGCTTATTTCTAAAATTTAATTTTGATTTTAAAATTTATTATTTTATATGCTTTTCTTTTTAAAAGTTGACTTCCAAATTGTCTACTTCCTTTCCATTGTTTTCCCCATTCATTTAGAAGACAAGAATTATGTCATCAGTTATAAATTTGAAATCATGCAAATACATTCCTATACAAGCTATGTTACAAAAGGCAAAAAATAGACAAAATAAGAAAATTGTATTTCAATTTGCACCTCCGAGTTCATCAGTTCTCATTCTGGAGATATATAATATTATTTAGTCATAAGTCCATAGGAACTGTGTAGGATCATTGTATTGTTCAGAAAAGCCAAGTCTTTTACAGTTTAGCATTATTACAACATTGCTTTTACTGTGCACAATAATGTTCCAGTTCTCACTTCATAGCAGTTCATACAGGTCTTGCCATGTTTTTCTGAAACTATAACATCATTTCTTTTAGAAGTTCATTATAATCATAAGTCACAACTTGTTCAGCTATTTCCTAATCAATGAGCACCCTCTTGACAGATGCTATAAATATTTGGGGTTTCTTTAGTATCTTTCTTTTTTATCATTCAAAACTTTTATGCTTTTGTATTTTGTATTTTTCTTTTATCTCTTTGGGATATAGACCTAATGGTGATATTGCTACTTGGAAGATCTTTGGGCACAGTTCTGAGTCTTTTCCAGGATGGCTGGAACATTCACAACTCTGCCAACATTAGTACTCTATGATTCATTGGTGTACCTATTCTTCCCTCATCCATTCTAGCATTTGTCATTTCTGACACATGTGAAGGCAGTACTTTAGAACTATTTTAATTTGCATTTTTCAAACTAACAGTGATTAAAGGCATTTTTTTAATAGAATATAGATGGCTTTGATTTCTTCTTCTGAAAATTTCCTATTTATATTCTTTGATCATTCATCAATTGGAGAATGGATATTATTTTTATAAATTTGATACAGCTCTATATGGAATCCATATTTAAGAATGGAGATCTTTATCAAAGTGATAGTACTTCATTGTCTATGGTACTTTTTAGCAAAATGTAATTTCCCTTATTATCTCTTTTGCTTTGTCTAAGATCACATTTGCTACCCCTGACTGTTTTATTTTATCTGAAGCATCCTGGATTCTGCTCTAGTCCTTTTTTCAATTGTGTTTGTTTCTGGTTCTAGTGTCTTGTAAACAACATATTGCTGAATTATAGTTTCTGATCCCCTCAGTGGATTAGAAAGCTGTGTGCTTTTATTTTACAGATGAGTTTATCCCTTTCATATTCATGTTTATGATTAATATATTCCCTCCAGCCCATTATCTGTCTCCTCTCTTTTGTGTACTTTCCTCCCTGAAAATTCCATTTTTCTTCTAACCACCACCTTTCTTAATCTGCCTTCCCTTTTATTGCCCTGCACCTTTTTTATTGTCCTCTTCCCCTCCCTTTTCTCTATTGGATAAGTTACAATTTGAAACACAATTATACATATCTATATACAAAAGAGTGTACATACTCACTACACACTGCACACACACACACACACACACACATACACACACGTATTCTCCCTTCCAATGAATCCTATCTCCATTGTTTAACAGAATATCATATTCCAAACTCTCCATTCCTTTAATGTGGAAGCAGCTAAATCCTGTGTAATCCTAACTACAGCTTCATGATATTTGAATTGTTTCCTTCTGGCTGCTTGAAGTATTTGGCTATAAAATTCTGGGTATTTTCACTTGGCATTTCTTTCAAGAGGTAATGGTGGAGTCTTTCAATTTCTATTTTACCCTCTGGATCTAAGATATTAGAGCAATTTTCCTCGATAGTTTCTTGAAATGGCAATTCTAGGCTTCTTCTTTCATGATGGCTTTCATGTAGCCCAATAATTCTTAAATTATCTTTTTTTCAGTTTGTTTGCCAGGTCAGTTGTTTTTCTGATAAGATATTTAACATTTTTTCTATATTTTGATTCTTTTGAGTTTTTCTTCTTTTTTTGATGTCTCATGAAGCCATTAGCTTTCCACCTGCCCATTTCTAATTTTTAAGGACTTACTCTTCAATGAGATTTTGCATCTTTTCCAATTGCCAATTTTTTTAAAGTTTTTTTCAGAGACCCACACATGCAAAAATGTTTGTGGCAGCCCTTTTAGTAGTGGCTAGAAACTGGAAACTGAATGGATGCCCATCAATTGGAGAACAGCTATAATTTATTTAGTATATGAATACCATGGAATATTATTGTTCTGTAAGAAATAACCACCGGGATGATTTCAGATAGGTCTGAAGAGACTTGCATGAACTGATGCTAAATGAAATGAACAGAACCAGGAGATCATTACCACAGCAACAACAACAGTATATAATGATCAATTCTGATAGACAGGGCTCTCTTTAACAATGAGATGTTTCAAACCAGTTCCAATTGTTCAGTGATGACGGAAGCCATCTACACCCAGATAGAGGACTGTGGAAACAGTATGGACAACATAGCATTTTCATGATATTTATTTTGTTGCTTGAATTTTGTTTTCCTTCTAAAGTTTTTTTGCTTTCTAGATCCAATTTTTCTTGTACAGCAAGATAACTGTATAAATATAAAAATGTTTTTTCATTCAGTGAATTTGGTATCTCCTTTTCTATGTGATCTACTTTGCTTTTTAAGTAATTATTTTATTCAATGGATTTTCATACTTCTTCTACCAGACTATTAATTATTTCTTTCATGAATTTCTTGCATTATTCTCATTTCTTTTCCCAGTTTTTCCTCTACCATTTATTTTTATCTTTAACTTGTCTATGAATTCCTGTTATATGTGAATTCAGTTAGCATTTTTCTTTGAGGATTTTTTTAGTAGGTATTTTTTTCTGAATTTCTTTCTTGGTCTTCCCTGCTACTTTAGTAGCTTTTATAGTCAAGTTATTTTTTATTGACTGTATGCTCATATTTTCCAGCCTATTTCTTAATTTTGACATTAGAGCTAGCCTTTATATCATTTGAGGTCAGGTACTGAGTTCTCTATTTTGCTTTATTGGTCATAGAAACTTCTTTAGAGGTGTAGTCTTCATCTGAGCCTATGGGATCCTGCCCTAGATCAGAACAATCACATTACTGGCCAAGTCTTGTTACACAGTTCCTTCCCTGGTTACTTGGCTGTCAGAAAGTAAAAGATAAAAAAAAAGCCTAAGGCTTCAGTGTAGTCTACAGGTTTTGAAATGTCTTCTTATTCTTCATCCATGTCACTTGAGGTTTGTTTTTTTTTTTAACCTCAGTTTTCTTTTCTGTAAAAATGAGAGAATGATAATAGCACTTACCTCATAGGACTATTGTGTAGCTCAAAAAGGATAATACATGTAAAGCACATTGTAAACTTTGAAGTACTATACAAATGCTACTTGTTATTGTTGTTGTTGCGTTATTATTACAATTTATATTTCTCACTCATGCCTAACTTTTATTGATTCAATTCAATATAAAAGGAAATGTTGATTTGTTTTAGGATGATCATATAAATTTTTATAAAATTATTCTACTTCATCCTCTCAAACACCTATAGGCATATGAGCTACAGTCATATCCATCAAGCCAATTTTATTTAGAAACTTAAAAAATTTATAAATACTTATCAATAATGTTAAATAATCAAGTGCCCTAGGAAATTTTGTTTGTTGTTTTAATTTTTTTTTCAAAATTTTATTTATTTAATTTTAAATTTAAATGAAAAAGCAGAAAAAGAAAAAAAATACCATGTATACAACAGAACATAAAAGAGGATAAAAAAATGAAATAATAAATTTCTATTCCAAGAATGCCTATATAATGAATATTATAAATGTGTTCAGAACTGTCAACATTTTCTTTGCTTCTTTGTTAGTTTTCTTTTGTTTTCTACTGTGCACTTTTTCTTTTATTTTTTTCTTTTATTTCCTTTACCTACTTTTCCCAAGAAGGTTACAATAAAATATGGATATATATATATCCATATATATATATGGATATATATATACACACATATATTTATGTAATATATAGATATACATGTACCTGTGATCATACATATATAAGTATACAAACATATACATGTAAATATATGCACATAAATATCTATAATCATACACATATATACAGATATATTCATTAATCTCTACATAAGGCCATCCTACACTTGTTTGTCCTCTATCTCTGAAAGAAGGCAATATTATCTTTCATAGGTTCAAGTTATTCCATTTTTTTCTAAATTCACCAAGCCATCATATTCCTATATCATAGCAATATTCCAATTTTATACTATCTAATTATTTTAAATAGTCTAACACACTATTAATTCATATAGCTGCCATATAGTGGGGTTTTCTTATTCTCTTTTGATTCAATCAATTCTAGCTTTAGCTTTATTTGAGATCAATGATTACTTCCTGATCATTTAAATATTTATGTTTATATGTTATTTCCTGTCCTTGTTCATTTCTTTGCTTTACTTCTACCCACTTCCTTAACTTATTTTTACTTAATCTAACCCATCCTCAAAGGATCCCTCCCTCATCCTCTCTCAGAACCCTTTCCCTCCTTTATCTCATTTATATTAATCTACAATCTTCCCCTGTCCTATGCCCTTATCTTCTCATTTCTTTCTGAATTTATACTTTTATACCCTTCTAAATATATATGTATTGTTCCCTCTAACTCATAACATATAAGAGTAGAGTTCCAGAAATACTAATCCTTCTCCCCTATCTACTTGTTCAGTGTTTCTTACACAGTCTTGATTTTTATAATCACATCATACTCAGCTATACTCCAACCTTTCTTTCAAACTACCCAATTGCTAATGACAGTCTTAAACATGAGTTACATTTCCATGCATAAAAGATAAAATTGTGTCCTTATTGAGTTCCTTGTAATTATCCTTTGACATTTATTTATATTTCTTTTGAGTGTTATGTGTCAAATTTTCTATTAAGATAAGATCTTTTTGCATAAAATTCCTAAAAGCCTGGCAAACCACAAAATATTCATTTTTCTTCATTCAAAATTATACTTAAATTTGCTGGGTTTGATATTTTTGGCAGCAACCCCAATTATTTTGCTCTTTAATATATGGTGTTCCAAATATGTGTTCTTTTAATGTAGTTCCTGTTAGGTCTTGTGTGATTCTAATTGTAATTCTGTCATATTTGAATTAATTTATTTTGCTGCTCATAGTATTTTCTCTTTAATTGGGGCTCTCCTAATATGGCTATGATGTTCTTGTAATTTTTCCTTGTAAGATCTCTTTCATGTTGTGATTGGTGGATTCCTTTTTCTTTTTCTACTTTCCTTTCTTATTCTAAAACTTCAGAACCAGTTTCTTTAGTTATTTTTTTGTATTATTGAATAAAGTTTTTTTTTGATCATAGCTTTCAGGTAGTCTTATTCTTCTCCATGTTTTCTCTTCTCTTTCTGTTCTCTATGTATTTTGTTTTTTCTATTTACCTGCTCATTTTTTTTTAATTTCTATATGCTGATTAGTGTAATCACCTCTAGTTCTTGGGTATAGGAGATTGTGCCTCTGGCCTCAGATATTCTTTCAGTTATCCACACAAGCTTGAAACCCAAAACCAAGATTTCCGCCCCTAAAGTGCCCACAGTCAACAGTGTCCCTGTATCACTCTTTCTACATCTACTCTGCATGTGTCGATTCCTGCTCAACCAGGGTTGTATCTCAGCAGCACAGTTGGATCTGCCATCCCTTAACAGACAATCTTTCCCAACTCAAAGCCTAGACTCATCATACTATCTTCCAGACTCTCCATTCTGTCCAGGAGGAGAACTTTCCAGCAGCTGGGGCTGAGGCTACTTCCAAACGCAGCTTTCAGAGCTAACAGCCTTGTGTTTTAATGGAACAGACGTAGAGGTGTTACACTTCATATGGGTCAGACCTCCATCCTCAAATTTTTCTGGATCTGAATGGGCCAGAAGAACCATTGTTTTGCCCCAATGCTTATTTGCTTTTAGCTACTCTCTCTACCTTTTCCTTTAGGAACTATCTTTCCTTTTTTGTTGTAGAGATCTGGTGGGCTTGGAATCTTCTAATCTACTCTGCTATCTTCCCAGAATGTTCCTCAGAAATCACATTTCTTGGTGCTTTTGAATGAGCAAAATACATCTCTGACAACTTTCATTTGTATCACTAAAGAGAATCACTCTACTCAGCTGCACATTTTTTTTTTGTTTTCTGAGTGGCTACTATGGCTATTTCCCCTAATTACAAAATCCCTAAAATGGCTAATTAGAGAAATAAGTAAAAGCACTAGGATTAATATGAACTTATATTAATTACTAATACATAAATTTACATATAATGATATTGTAATAGGGATTAATTTTTAATAATAAAATAACATTAAAAGAAATAATTAACAAGAGAATAGAAAGGAGTTGCATGCTTTTAGGAAAAGCCAGAACCTAAAATAGAAACAACTGAAGAGGCATGGATCAGGAGATAATATGATCCATCCACCTGAAAAAAAAAAGTTCATTGAGAAGGAATAGGCCACAACTGAGCCACATGATTTCAGTAATAGAATCATAATTATCAGGAGGCAAAGATTATGTCCAGTGCTGCTTCTCTAACAAATTGCTATTTTCTTTTTTTTTTATTTTATTTGCATAACATATGTGTGGGTAATTCTTCAGCAATAACCCTTACATACCTTTCTGTTACAAATTTTCCCCCCAACTCCCTACCCCTCCCCTAGATGGCAGGATATGCACTACATGTTAATTATGTTAAAATATTGGCAAATCGAATATATGTATACATATTTCCAAACTTATCATTGTTGTGCAAGAAAAATCTTATCTACACAAAAGATATATCAGATAAAGGAAACACAATGTAAGCAAACATCAATCAAGGAGTATGAGAATGTTATGTTGTGGTCCACATTTCACATCCCTCTCTCTGGGTGTATATGGCTTTCTTCAGTGAACAATTGGAGGTGGTTTGAAGCATTTCATTGTTGAAGAGAGCCATGTCCATCAGAATTGATCGTCATATAGTACTGTTGTTGTCATGTATAATGATCTCCTGGTTCTGCTCATTTCACTCAGCATCAGTTCATGTAAGTCTCTCCAAGCCTCTCTGAAATCATCTTGCTGGTCATTTCTTACAGAACAATAATATTCCATAATATTCACATACCATAATTTATTCAGCCATTCTCCAACTGAAGAGCATCTATTCAATTTCCAGTTTCTAGCCACTACAAAAAGGGCTGCCACAAACATTCTTGCACATGTGGGGCCTTTTCCTTCCTTTATGATTTCTTGGGATATAAGCCCAATAGAAATGCTGCTGGGTCAAAGGGTATGCACACTTTGATAACTTTTTGAGCATAGCTCCAAATTGTTCTCCAGAATGGCTGTATCCATTCACAGCTCCACCAACAATGCATCAGTGTCCCAGCCCTCCCACATCCCCTCCAACATTCATCATTACCTTTTCCTGTCATTTTAGCCAATCTGATAGGTGTGAAGTGGTACCTCAGGGTTGTCTTGATTTGCATTTCTCTGATCAATAGTGATTTGAAGCACCTTTTCATATGACTATAGTTTTAATTTCATCCTCTGAAAATTGTCTGTTCATATCCTTTGACCATTTATTGATTGGAGAATGGCTTGAATTTTTATAAATATGAGACAATTCTCTATATATTTTAGAGATGAGACCTTTATCAGAACCCTTAAATGTAAAGATGATTTCCCAATTTATTGCTTCCCTCCTAATCTTGTCTGCATTGATTTTGTTTGTACAAAAACTTTTTAACTTAATATAGTCAAAGTTATCTATCTGGTTTTCAATTAAGAGTTCCAGTTCTTCTTTGGACATAAATTTATTCCATCTCCACAGGTCTGAGAGGTAAACTATATTATGTTCCTCTAACTTGTTTACAAAATCACTCTTTATATCCAGATCATGAACCCATTTAGATCTTATCTTGGTATGTGGTGTTAGATGTGGGTCAAGCCCTAATTTCTTCCACACTAGTTTCCAGTTTTCCCAGCAGTTTTTGTCAAATAGTGAATACTTATCCCAAAAGCTGGGGTCTTTGGGTTTATCAAAAACCAAATTGCTATAGTTATTGCCTAGTTTGTCTTGTGATTCTATCCTATTCCACTGATCGACTACTCTATTTCTTAGCCAGTACCAAATGGTTTTGATGACCGCTGCTTTATAATATAGTTTTAGATCTGGTACAGCAAGTCCACCATCGTCAGCCTTTTTTTTCATTAATCCCCTTGAAATTCTTGACCTTTTGTTTTTCCAAATGAACTTTGCTACTATTTTTTCTAGATCTGTAAGATAATTTCTTGGGAGTTTGATTGGTATGGCACTAAATAAGTAAATTAGTTTGGGTAGTATTGTCATTTTTATTATATTCGCTCGTCCTACCCATGAGCATTTTAAGTTTTTCCAATTGACTAGGTCTGATTTGATTTGTGTGGAAAGTGTTTTGTAATTTAGTTCATATAGTTCCTGACTATCCCTTGGCAGATAAATTCCCAAATATTTTATACTATCAACAGTTATTTTGAATGGAATTTCTTTTTGTATCTCTTGCTGCTGAACTTTATTGGTAATATATAAAAATGCTGGTGATTTATGTGGATTTATTTTGTATCCTGCAACTTTGCTAAAGTTGTGAATTGTTTCTAGTAGTTTTTTAGTTGAGTCTTTAGGGTTCTCTAAGTATACCATCATGTCATCTGCAAAGAGTGATAATTTGGTTTCCTCATTACCTACTCTAATTCCTTTAATCTCTTTTTCTTCTCTTACTGCCAAAGCTAACATTTCTAAGACAATATTAAATAATAATGGTGACAGTGGGCAGCCTTGTTTCACTCCTGATCTTATTGGGAATGGTTCTAGTTTGACTCCATTACATATGATGCTTGCTGAAGGTTTTAAGTAGATACTACTTATCATTTTAAGGAAAAGCCCATTTATTCCTATACTCTCCAGTGTTTTTAATAGGAATGGGTGTTGGATTTTATCAAAG
>JAJPUD010013588.1:0-43202 GCA_023553655.1 Myrmecobius fasciatus
CCTTCTCCATATCTTCTCTTTTTAAATTGTGTCAAGTAACTTTGTCATTTTGATATATTGGCTCAACTTATCCAACAGCAATTGATGCTTTTCCAGTTGCTTAGCTACCACTTTTATTGTATCCAAATTATTTTGTGTTTTATATAGTTCCTGAGTTTTTTTCGGAGGTAGACTCCCATGTAGTTCCTATCTTCAGTTATTTTAAATGTAACTTTTTCTTCTGTCTCTTGTTTGAAAGACGCTGGTCATTGTAGAAATGTTGATGATTTATGTCGGTTCATAATATATTTTGGGATTTAGGTAAAGTTGTTCATTTTTTCAATTAGTTTTAATTTATTCTCTAGGATTCTGCATATGTACCTTCTATTAAGAGGGAAAATTTTGTTTCCTCATTCTCCATTCTACTTCCTTTTTTTTTTCAACTCATATTGCCAGAGTAAACATATGTAGTACAATACTAGTGATCATAATGGGTATCCTTGCTTTTTGCCTGGTCTTATTGGGAAAGCCTACAACTTATACCCTTTATCTGTAGATAATGCTGATTGATGCTTTTAAGTAGAAACAATTTCTCATTTTATGGAAGGCTTCATTTATTCTTCTGTTTTGTAGTGCTGGCCTCAGAAGGGCTGGATTGGAAAACCTTCCTGAGATCATAAATTGTTAGAGGTGGGAGATTCTTTATGTAAAAGTGTGGAGCTTCATGGATTATTCCACCCCCTTTAAAGTCAGAAAATTTCCTTCTGAGGCAAGAACAGTTATTAACCAAATCAACCAATCAGAATCAAGTGAGAACAAGGTCTTTATATTTCTTCGGGAATCAATCAAAAGTCCTGCCTTAGGGGATTTATTCTCTCATAAGAAATTTGTTTGAAAGTAGGTCCTCATCTCAGAAAAAGATAGAGATTACCAGGATATGGAAGCAGAGAGCAATGAGCCGAATAAAAGAAAGCTGAGCCAAGAACTAGCAGAGCATGGTCAGTCAGCCCCTGGAGACAAGAGAAGGAAGAACTGAGACCTAGCAGAGAAGGAAAATTTCCAAGATGGAAACTGTCTCCATGAGCATTGCAGTATTAAAAAGGTCAGATTGGATTCACCAACTTGTGTGAGAGATCTACCCATTTAGGAGATGCAACTGAGGTCAAGCAATTGATGCAGTTGCCTAGGAAATTTAATTCTTCAACACTAACTAAGACCAACCTCTTCCTCCAACCATCTGACCTTAGTCAAAAGCTGAGTTATATAAGGGGAAAATGCAGTCTAGCTAATCCTGGATTGATTTTTTAGAAATAACTGAAAAAATGAGTCAAAAGTGTAGTATTTTCTTTACTTTGCAGCACAAATAAACTTTTATTAGCCCAGCAGAGCCTAGCCCCTGCCATTGAATGAGTGACTGATGCTCTCTGGTTTGGCTTCATCGTTGTAAATGATTGTTGAGGTGACTTTTTAATCAATGTAAATGTAAAAAGACAACAGGCATTGAAGCTCCTATGGGAGTAGCTCAACCACTGGGCTGCAGGAGGTTTATCCTTGCCTTGTTCAAAGAACAGAGAATAAAATGTGGTCTCACAGTTCTTTCAGTAAACATCCAAGATAAAATTAGCCACTCCACCTTTGGTCCAATATCATCTCTCTAGAGGCAAATTTTAGTGTCAAGCTAGGAAGCAGAAGCTAGTTCCAAATAATGGTGCCATGGTGACTGGTCGTTTCTATGGATACCTGGAATCTTGAGTTGCAGGCATTCAAACTACCTCTTTATTCACCATCCATTATAATCCATTAGGAGGAGGGGAGAGCTTCTTCCCAGCTTTTTCCTGGACTGCCAGGTGGGAACAGACCTAAATCACTAGAGGCTACAAAATATCAGGAGATACCTACATATGTACACACAGGTATAGTGTATGCTGCATATATAGAGAGACAGAACAAAGCAAAGACAATTAGAAATACAGAGACAGAAACAGACAGAGAAACAGATGCACAGAGGACACATGGAGCAAGCAGCTGTTGCTCTGCGACATGCATCAGGAAAGGGAACACACACCATCCCAGGCACTCTTGTGACTTCATTGTTGTCCTTCTAGTCAGGAGAGAACAAACTGAGCCCAAACATGGTTATGTTGTTGCCCAAGGTCACACCGGGCTAAGTATCAGAGGCAGCATCTGAACCCAGGTCCTCTGACTGCACAGAAGCCAAAGCTCTTTCCAGAATACAATTCTCCCTCCCAGTGCAGCTTTTGCCCAGAACTGATGTTTTCTTAGGGGAAATCAGACCTTGACTTGTAATTCTCCACAAAGAAAGGGGAGAGGACTTTGAGGTTACATGTGAGCAATCAGGCTAATGACAACAATACAGGACAGATTTTATGTTTATTTGGTGGAAAATGTCAAGTACAAAGGAGTTGCACTTGATCACAGTTCCTGGCCTATGAACAGCAGGCCCTTCAGAAATGCTTCTTTGAAAGGCTGGGTCCATAAAAGTCAGCACAAGTCTTCTGCCCTCTACAATGATCCTGCCTCTCTCCCCAGAGTTTATCCTTCAGCTGAGGTCTTCCATGCAGCAAGGAGAGAATACAGCAATGAGGAGAATGCTTCCTTCCTATCTTGGTAACCTCCTTCCACCTTATTACTGTCTTTAAGTCTATATGTTAACATAATGATTCTTGGGAGTGTCTCACTGAGGAGGGGACCCTAGCCGCAGAAGTGGATTTAGACAAGTTTCCACCTGGGAAGTTGAGCTGCCTTCTGTTGAATGCTGTGTTTCCACTTCCAAAAGTCTAGGATGCTCTTGTATTTTCTTTTTTACTATTATTATTATTTGGTATTTTATTTTTCCCCAGTTACATTGACATTGAAAAAAGATTTACCATTTAATTTTTAAACGATGAGTTCCATATTTTCTGTCTTCTTCACTCCTCACCCCAGCCATTGAGAATTTACATGTGAAGTTATATAAAACATTTCCATATAAGTCAAGGTGTAAAAGAAAACATAGATCCTCAACAAAAATACCTCAAGAAAAATAAAGTCAAACACATTATCTTTTAATCTGTATTCAGATGCAATTAGTTCCTTCTCTGGGAACCTCTAGCTTTTGTCACTGTCACTCCTGTAGGTTTTCTTGAATCACTGCACTGCTGAGTATAAACAAGTCATTCACAGAGGATACATCTCATAGTATTGCTGTTGCTTTGTCCTTAGTATATTTCACTTTGCATGAGCTCATGAGATTCTTTCCAGGATTTTCTTGAGAGCATGCAGCTCAATTTGAATTAGCACAATAGCATTCTATCAAAATCACATACTGCAATTAGTTCAGCAATTCCCCAAGTGCTGGATATCTTCTTAATTTCCAATTCTTTTTACTGAGCAAATAGTTGCTATGAATATTCCTGTACATAAAGGTCCTTTTCTATTTTTTATCTCTTTTCAGATGCAGACCCCTTAATGCTGTTGCTAGGTCAAAGTGTATAAATTGTTTGTATCATTTTGAGAGAACCACAAATTGCTCTACAGACAGGTCGAATGAGTTCAATTGCAATAAAAGAGCCTTAATATCTCATTTCCCCCCACATTTCCTTCAATATTTGTCATTTTACTTTTCTGTCCAATTAGCCAATTTTAGAGGTAGGATGTAGTCCCTCAGAATTGGTATAATTTGCATTTCTCCAATCAATAGTGAGTTAGAGCATTTTCCTATGACTATAAATAGCTTTGATAACTTCATCTGAAACATGTTCAGATCTTTTGATCATTTACCAATTGAGCAACAGTTTCCATTTTTATGCATTTGATTCCGTTGTCTCTGTTTGAGAAATGAGGCCATTTACTAGAGAAATTTGCCTTCTAATGTGTTTCACTTTTATGATTGCTAACTGTATTTTGATACGATATCTTCATGTCTTTATTCTTTTGTCTTCTTTCAATTGGTCCATTTTTGAAAGTCTTTTGCTTCTGACTATCATATCCCCCTATCTTCCCTCCATTCTTTTATCCCCTTCCCCTCCTATTTTCCTGTAGGGTAAGGGGCATTTCTAATTGAATGTGTAGATTCCTCCCCCTTTGAACTAAAGCAAGTTTCACTCTCCCCTCTTCCCAGCTCCCTCTCCCCTTTCAATGGAAAAGCTTTTTTGACCTGTTCTATGTGAGACATTTTTTCCCATTCTACCCTTTCCCTTCCTTTATCTCTCTGCATCCCTAGCTGTTAGTGAGAGCCAGTCTGGAGGCATTTATCCTTCACAGGACTAAACCTGCATCCTGGAATTTTTTTCTGATAATCTCTGATTGTCCAAGAAGGATCGGTGTTCTACCCCAACTTTTGTTTATTTTGATCACTCTACCTTCACTTTAGTTGCCATTTTACCTTGGGAAATCTGGCAAGCTTAGAATTTTCTAGCTTACTCCATCTATCCAGAATCCTTTTCTTTAGAGTCATTAATCAAAGTTATTTAAAAGGGTTTAGGGGAGAGCTCAGGCCACTCCTGAATTGTGCTTCTGTATCTTGGACCCTCCATCAGCAGAGAAAAAAGAACATTGAGGTTTAGGGAGCTTTCTTGGCTTACCTATGGGTCACATAAAGAGTAAGACAAAACTTCAATCTACACCTGGTGACTCCAATTCCAATTGTCTGTCCGCTATGACAATTCACCTGTAGTAGGGCAGCTGGTGTTGGGGAGAAAAAAGTTTCAAATCTCAAGTAGTTTTGAAAGGAAGTTTATGTATTCACTTGGTAGGGTAGACTGAGTCACAAAGCAGGGTGTGGCTTCTTCTCTGTCAGGGTTTGTAATGTTTGCTGTATAGCATTTAATCCTCATAGAGAAGGAGCAGGGGCAGCCACCCCTGTGTACCTGGGAAACCCCCTGTCCCTCCCCACCCCTCATGCTCCTTGTCTCCTTTTGGCTTCAGGAGACTGAGAGGTGCCCCTCCCCCAGATTATCCCCTTCCTCCTCTGTTCAGTGGTTGCCAAAACTCCAAGTCCCATTAAAGGGCTGGTGGTTGACAGATGCTGCTGCAGCTCTTGTGCTCTTCCCTTGTGTGGAGCCCAAAATACCCCTCCCTCCCCCCCTCCACTCCTCCCTCCCCTTTCTGTGTCTCACCTCCCAATTTTTGGAACGGGCCACCCCTCAACCACCACAAGTTGAGTTCAGCTGCTACCCCTGACCCCCAGCCCCAGCAGCCTGGCCTCAGGAACTCAGGACCCTGGTCAGCGTCGGCCCACTTCCAGGGGAAGATGCACTGAGGGCCCCTCCTCTTGCCATTCTGGGTGATGGGGGCCAAGAGAAATGATTTGAGGGGGGAGGTCCCACTGCTCTGGGTCTGATGTCACAAAGTGCCCTCCCCTCCCCTTCCCTTCTTCCTCTGCTCTGGAAGGAGATTAGCCCTGCCCTCCAGTGATGTCACAATCACTGCCAGCCTTGGCCTGCTATTAAATATAGGTCTCCTTTGTCTCAGTGTGAGGGTTTGCGGGGACAAGAACACTTGAATGAGGGGTACAAGTTGTGCCCCTCATTCAGTTCCCTTCCCTTCCCCTTGAGACTCCTCCTCTCCAGTTCTCCCATCTTCCAGACTGAAAGATCCCCAGGGACCTGCTAGTACCTAAGTGGCTGTGAGTGAAGTAAATGCCTCCTCCCCTGCTCCTGCCTCAGCCCCTCCATTTTCTCCTTCTCTTCTCCTCTCTTCTCTATAGACCTCCGCCTTTTTATAACCCTCCCCCTCCCCAGCTGGCTTCTTTCTCTGTACAGGAGCATGTGTGGAAGGTCCTGGATGTATCCACACCTTTGTTTTCTGAATGTGTAGTGTATGAGTGCAGGATAATCTGTGGGTGAGAATGGCTGCCTGGGTGTGGGTCAGGGTGCACTGACCTGTGTGGATCTCTGTGTTCCTGCTTCTCCGGGGCTTCCCCCTTCTGCCCAGGGCTCTGTCTGGGGGTTGGTGGGGGCTATGCTGTAGAGTAGGCTGGAGTGCAGTGGAGACCAGCAGGGAGAAGCCTTTGGGGACACAGGGGCAGCTTGTGATGCCTTTGAATGCCTAAAAGAGGGTTTTATTCAATCCCTGAGGTGAAAGGGAGATGTTAGGACATGTTGGGGTGACAGTGTGACAAGGTGTTGGAAAGATCACTGTGGCAGCAGTGTGGAGGTCATTCTGCAGTGGGCAGAGACCTGGAGCAGGAAGGTCACCCAGATGCTATTGGAGTAGTCCAGGCATGAGGAGAGAAGGGGTGTCGGCCCTGAGCCTTCTCCAGAATAATCCCGGGCAGCTTCTTCAGGTGTATAGAGGGAGGGCCCTTGTCAAATGGATCAGACAGACTTCGGGAATCAGAACAATGGGTGGATGTTGCCAAAACAGAGTAAAACATGATGCATAAACACCCACCCAGGCTGATGAGAAGAACCCCAAATTTAAGTGAAACCCGGGCTGCCTTCTCTATTGCCGAATGCTTAGTTCTGGAGGGGTTTCTTCACGGTGTTTTGCACACGTGTGGGTCAGGCCCCTGGGCAAAACTTGCTATTTTGTTGAGATTATAACTAGGAGGGTGACAGTGTATTCAGTTGAATAAAAATTTGACTTGCAAAAATATAAAGTTATATGGCAAAATAAGTAGTGATTATTTTATTTCTCAAGATCTCTCCCTTTACAAAATAATTCACTTTTATTTTTCCCTTTAGAATTATTTTTCTTATTAGCTTTAAAATAGTCTTTAATATTTTTTTCTAAGATGTTAAGTTAGGAACTCTTCCCTTACTCTTCTCCACACTGTCTCTAAGGACCCTTTCCTTTGATATTCTTTAATGATATAGTTTTATTTTGTTCTGGTTACAGCCAGTACCCGGTGAAACGGACTTTCCTAGTGTCTTGCTGCAGAACAAAAATGGAGAATTGTCTCTCAACCTTCTTATTTCTATGACTTAGAACTTGACGAAAAAAATTATTTTAATGTGCACTTCTTTCATTATGAGAAATTGGATTCATTTTATTATATTGATAGCTTGGATTTCTTTCTTTGAAAATTTTTTTATTTATATCCTTTGACCTATAAGAGCATTGCTCTTTATGTTGGAAGCTGTAATCAGTTACTTCTGTATATGGCATATGTTGCAGTTTTTAAAGAACTTTGCTACAAAGATGTTTTTTCTCAATTGTTTCCATCATGTTTTTAACTATTTTTGATGAATTTGTGCAAAAGAATTTAAACTTTATAAAAGCACAGTTAATGCATTTTAATTTCCATGATCATCTTTGTTGCTTGTTCTGTCATAACTTCTTCCCTTACACATAGATAAGAAAAGTAATTTGCTCTTTCCTCCTCTAATGTGCCATTTTATTGCCTTTTTATACCTCATTTATGTATGAATTTCTAATATATTTTGTTCATTAGTTTGATAGTTGTTGTTCCCTATCAAATTTCTGGAAAATCCTTTTGCTTAATTCTGTTTTTTTTTAAACAAACAATCAGATAAAATAATACTTGACCTAGTCAAGTATCATTGATTGTGTATGTGTATATAATTGTTTGTGTATACATATGTATATATATGAATATATACACATATGTTTGTATGAAATAAGGTCCTGAAAATCACAATGGTGCAAGAATGAGTATTGATACAAATATTGGTGGGCCCTGCCTGTTATTCTATTAATTATTGAAGGAAAAATCAGAAACATTTTCAGTGGGGTTCAAAGAAGAGACTTTTAGTGCACTCCATTTTCTTAGAAGATGTTTCCCACAGGTCACCACTCACTTCCAGAGACTACTTCACTCCCAGTTTTAGGGATTCTCCTCTGGAGCCCCTTCATCAGGACCACCTGTAAAAGAATTATGTAAATCTCACTTTGTCTAATGGTACTGTGGAAACTGAGCACGTTCTTATTACAAACGGAATGGTTTTGATCACAAAGGAGTGATAGGACTGTCACCCCAACGTCTCCCTTGTTAATTTTACCCATGCTTGACTTACTGTTTAAATTGATCTTCTCATTGCTCCCCATAATGGTTGGCTCCTTTTATGCCCACCTGCCAGTCTTTCCCAATCAATCTAATTCTACCATGTGTCTGTCTCCCAGATGCACTACTATGGCTATTTTTGACTGCTTTTAGAGAAGTGATATCCATCGTTTGTCCCAAACCTTGATTATTTGGAAATTAATGATGTTATTGCTCATCTTATCAAGGCATTGGAAGAACTCATCCAGGACAACTCCCAGTCCCTCAATGTTTAATAAATGTCCCATGACTAGACAGCTTTATTGCTTTTGACTAGCTCCTTGTCATTATAGGGGATGTCTATGCTGTGTCCAGTGCTTGCTGTCATGTTTACCTCAACAGCTCCCATCAGGTTGGAGTGCAGTTGACAGATTTCTCAAGAAGGCCAATTTCATGCTTGAACTTCAGTACAAGTGACTTTCAAAGGGTTGGGGACAAGCTCCTGGGACTCTACTGATGCATTCCTAAATGTTACTTTGCTTTTGATATGTGGGATTTGCATTTCAATAACATCTGAACTTTCCACATTTTCCTCAGGGAGATTTCACATGCCCTGGCAGAAGGGATATCAATGCATACCTCAGCTTCTGGAGAGGATATCTCACCTTTGGATGCTTCTTGGGTGCAGTTCTCATACATCTCCACCCTTATCAGCTTGAAGCCATTTTGACAGGTGAGACCATCCTCTGCAGCCCCAAATGAATTTGGATCCCAGTGTTTGAGAGGGGAATAATGGAGTCACAGCATGTGCTCCAGCCAATAATCCTGTCACTTTTTCTCAGGAACTTCACTGGACCCAAAGGACACTGTAGCTTTTCCATGCCTATATAGCTGCTGCCCAACCCCCAGAATAAAAGAGCCATTTATGTTTTCCATTCATCCCATAATCCAATCACAAGGACATGTCTCATGCTTCACCTTGACTGGGATTGTCCAAAGTTATGCAGAATCTTCTGAGATCATCTGATTCTCCTGCTCTGTCCAATAATTCTAATTTTTTTTTACTTTTCTTTCTCTGTATAATAAAACCTTGCTCCACTCTGTTAGGTTGCCTCTCTCCCTTAGAGAGGAGGCCTGTAGGATGCATCACCTTTCCCTCAATGCAACAATAACTGTGCTCGTTTTTTTTTCCTTTAAATAATATAAGCTTTTCATTTTTCAAAATACATGCAAAGAGTTTTCAACATTCACATTTACAAAACCTTGTGTTCCAAATTTTTCTCCCACTCTCCCAGCTCCTTCTTTCATCCCCTGGACAGCAAATAACCCTATACAAGTTAAACATCCAGTGCTTCTAAATATATTTCCACATTTATTGTACCGTGCAATCAGATCTTTGTCTGTGCACCGTGGCCCCTCTTGTTCCCTTCTTCTGATTCTCTTCCCTGCTGCTAATTCCAAGCGTGTGCTACTCAGGCTGATGAGACAGATGTTCAGCTTGTGTGGAAGCAGCTGGGGATCTTTGGCGGCAGCTGGGGGATTAGAGCACTTGCCTTTGAGTCAAGATCTCAGTAAAATTTCTGCCTTTCACCCTTCATAGCTAGGTCACCCTAAGGTATAAAGGCAACACAAACTTTATTGAAATATAGAAAAAAGATTGATTAGCATACATCACTTCTGAACAAGAATGATAAAAAATTCCCCCAAATGGAAAAGAAATCAAAATATCCTGGCCACTTGGTATTAGATCTCATACAATTGAAGTTTGTTTTTTAACCAAGGATTAATCAAATTTAACTTCACAATAGAAAGAAAATTTTAACAAGCAGCTTTTGAAAAGGAAAGGTTTTTAAAAAGTATTGAGTTCACCCCATATGCAATATAAGAACATGATTATAAACCTTAGTAAAGTAAGTCATGTCTTTTGAGCGATTTGGATGTTTTCCTTACTAATGAAAGAATTAAATGACATTCACCTTCATGTAGAAAAGTAAGTCTATTGTGGAAAGAGAATGTCTTTTTCATTGGATCTCTCTACCCAGAATTTGTCAGAAGTCATCAATAGAGTTATCTAAAGATCTACATGAACTGTCAGTAATCACAGGTGTTGCAATACAACATGTGTGTGTCACACAGGAAATCCTGTAGATATCCAAGTGGAAAATATTGTTGCTGTGGTGGATGCTCTTTGAGGAAAGATGCCAGAGAAATGGGAGAGTGTAAACATTTTACCCTAAATACAGAAAAATCTCTTTCCCTTACAATATTTTCTTCATTTCTTTCCCACCTGGGTTCTCAAAAAAGTAAGAAGCAAAAGCATGACAAAACAGTTGTCACCAAACCTGGCAAGGGTGTAGTGAATCCAGAAAGTGGTTTGGAAGGTCGTGAAATAGAAATAGAAGATCAGGGCACAGCAGAGCCAGACTCTGATGATGAGATTCCCCAACTAGTTCCAATCCAAGCCTCATCTCAGAAGTGCCCCAAGCTTGACAGAGCAAGCTGGAGAAAGGATTGCACAGGACAGAGCCTCAGTGCTGAAACACAAGTGAAAACACTTGTTAAAAAGAGAAGGTCTCCAAGGCTGGGGAGGTGTCAAAGACATTAACAAGATTTCCTCAAAGTGGGAGAGGACACCAGCCAGTGACAAATTTAAAAAGTCAAGGATCCATCCCCCAAAGAACTTGATAATCAAAGTAACTCCTCCCTCATGTCTAAGCCCTGGAAAAGACTCCCAAGAAGTTTGGACTTTATTTACAACTCATAATAAAGTAAACAAAACTGAATGACCTCCACTCCATATTTTTATTTTCTTTTAGTTCTTCATATGATGAAAAAAATTTTCAGTATCATATCTATGTATTTGAGTTCCCTTAATATGCTATTGCATTTGTTCCAGAGCCAGTCTTCCTCATATATTTCAAATATTTCTTCTCTACTCCTTTCTTGCAATTTTTAACCTTCATGAAAAACTATTTCTTGCCAGATATGATGCATTTGTACACATGCATTTGTAGACATGCCATTCAACAAGGATGTAGGTTTGCAGAAAGCTCCTATCCCATCATTAACCTCCCGTGGTGTTAGCCATTTTCAGTCCCAGGATACCTTGTCAGAAACTTTAGCTATTTACTAGCTTCCTGACTCACCAAGTGATTGGTTGGAGATCTGTTAACAGGATGTTCTAACCCTCTTCTTCAATCTGACTGGGTTTTTGTTGGAATAAATTATTTTGTGACTACAAACTGTACTGCTGACCGAGGTACTATAGGCCACTGACTGAACTCCCCCTCCAATTCCATATATTTAACCATATATTTATCCAAAGGCACACCTTTGGAAATGGACCACATTCTCCCATCCTTTCTCACATATGCAAGATATACAAGGAACTGATTACAACATACATGATAAGCAGCTATTCTCCAATAGAGCAAAAGACATGAACAGGAAGTTTTCAAAAGAAAGGAACAAAAACATCCATAGCTGTTAAATTTTGCCTCAAAGCGGAGGGGTGTGGGGTACAATGGAGACAGATGAAAATGTCAATTTAGGTAGAGAGCCCAACCTCTGATAAAACATTGAAAATTTCCTCACCTGTCATATTTCATTCAACTTGAAACTACAGAAAAGAAAACCATGCACACTAAGAAAGGACTTTCTATCAGTCCTAGGGTCACTTTCCAAATGAGCTCATGGATATAAGGAGGTACACGGCCTCAGGGATCATAGAATATCAGACCTGGGCTTATCCTTATAATGTGAGATCTGAGACTTCCCAGAGTTAAGAGAACATGAAATGTCCGAGGTTGGGAGGGACCCAGGAACACAAATGTCAGAGGTTGGGAGGGTCATGTTAGCATCACAGAACGCCAGAAGTGAAAGGGATTTTGGAGCCCAGAATGTGACTGTTCCAGGGGCAGTTCTGATTATAGAAAGACTGACCACGCTAGACGGGTCTTCAGCATAGAGACAGACAGAGCTGGGAGGATCTTCAGAACTCTAAATATCATCATTGGAAGGGTATATGCCTAAGCTCACACAGTTTGCGCTAGACATCTTCCAAATTAGGCAGTGACTCTGAGATCAAGTCTACTGTTCTACTTGCCTATGATTTTTAAAACTTGAAAGCTAATTGAAAAGACATTTCTTCCCACTATCTAATCTCCAGTGAAAGAGAACAGGGATGTGAATGGTACAAATTTAGTCTACCTAATGCAGGAGTATGATCTTCCTCCCTGTGATTTTTAGTAATTATTGCATAAGAAAGCAAAAAGACATTTTTCCTTTCTCAGGTAACCCAAACAAACTTATGTAAATTTAACAAAGCTTACCAGCTTCCATTGTATGAATGCCTGATGCTAGTCAGTTTGTTAAAATCAGTGCAACTTATTGTTTTTTATTTTTTTATTTTTTATTATTACTTTTAAAATTTTATTTTATTTGCAAAACATATGTATGGGTAATTCTTCAACATTAACCCTTACATAGCTTTCTGTTACATATTTTCCCCCCAACTCCACACCACTCGCCTAGATGGCAGGATATCCATCACGTGTTAATTATGTTAAAATATTTGGCAAATCGAATATGTGTATATATATTTCCAAACTTATCATTGTTGTGCATGAAAAACTGTATCTACACAGAAGACATATCAAATAAAGGAAACACAATGTGAGCAAACATCAATCCAGAGTATGGGAATGTTATGTTGTGGTCCACATTTCAAATCCCTCTCTCTGGGTGTATATGGCTTTCTTCACTGAACAATTGGAAGTGGTTTGAAACATTTCATTGTTGAAGAGAGCCATGTCCATCACAATTGATCGTCGTATAGTATTGTTGTTCCGTGTAAAATGATCTCTGGTTCTGCTCATTTCACTCAGCCTCAGTTCATGCAAGTCTCTCCAGGCCTCTCTGAAATCGTCCTACTGGTCGTTTCTTACAGAAGAATAATATTCCACAATATTTATGTACCATAATTTGTTCAGCCATTCTCCAATTGAAGGGCATCCATTCAGTTTCCAGTTTCTAGCCACTACAAAAAGGGCTGCCACAAACATTCTCGCACATGTGGGGCCCTTTCCTTCCCTTATGATTTCTTTGAGATATAAGCCCAATAGAAATGCTGCTGGGTCAAACGGTATGCACAGTTTAATAATTTTTTGAGCATAGTTCCAAATTGCTCTCCAGAATGGTTGGATCCGTTCACAGGTCCACCAACAATGCATCAGTGTCCCAGCCTTCCCACATCCCCTCAACATTCATCATTAACTTTTCCTGTCTTTTTAGCCAATCTGACAGGTGTGTAGTGGTACCTCAGTGTTGTCTTGATTTGCATTTCTCTGATCAATAGTGATTTGGAGCACCTTTTCATATGACTACAAATAGTTTTAATTTCATCCTCTGAAAATTGTCTGTTCATATCCTTTGAACATTTATCGATTGGAGAATGGCTTGAATTTTTATAAATATGAGACAATTCAATATATATTTTAGAGATGAGATATTTATCAGAACCCTTAAATGTAAAGATGATTTCCCAATTTATTCCTTCCCTCCTAATCTTGACTGCATTGGTTTTGTTTGTACAAACACTTTTTAACTTAATATAGTCAAAGTTATCTAACTGGTTTTTAATTAAGAGTTCGAGTTCTTCTTTGGACGTAAATTTATTCCATCTCCATAAGTCTGAGAGGTAAACTATATAACGTTCCTCTAATTTACTTATAGTATCACTCTTTATATCCAGATCATTAACCATTTAGATCTTATATTGGTATGTGGTATTAGATGTGGGCCAAGCCCTAATTTCTTCCACACTGGTTTCCAATTTTCCCAGCAGTTTTTGAGAACTTATCCCAGAAGCTGGAATCTTTGGGTTTATCACAGACTAAATTGCTATAGTTATTTCCTAGTTTGTCTTGTGATTCTATCCTATTCCACTGATCTACTACTCTATTTCTTAGCCAGGACCAAATGGTTTTGATGACTGCTGCTTTGTAATATAGTTTTAGATGTGGTACAGCAAATCCACCATCATCCGCCTTTTTTTTTCATTAATCCCCTTGAAATTCTTGACCTTTTGTTTTTCCAAATGAACTTTGCTATTATTTTTTCTAGATCTGTAAGATAATTTCTTGGGAGTCTGATTGGTATGGCACTAAATAAGTAAATTAGTTTGGGTGGATAGTATTGTCATTTTTATTATATTCGCTCTGCCTACCCATGAGCACTTAATGTTTTTCCAGTTTATTAGGTCTGATTTTATTTGTGAAGAAAGTGTTTTGTATTTTAGTTGGTATAGTGTCTGACTTTCCCTTGGCAGATAGAGTCCCAAATTTTTTATCCTATCATCTGTTATTTGGAATGGAATTTCTTTTTGTATCTCTTGCTGCTGAACTTTATTGGTAATATATAAAAATACTGATGATTTATGTGGATTTATTTTGTAACCTGCAACTTTGCTAAAATTGTGAATTGTTTCTAGTAGTTTTTAGTTGACTCTTTAGGGTTCTCTATGTATATCATCATATCATCTGCAAAGAGTAATAATTTGGTTTCTTCATTACGTACTCTAATTCCTTTAATCTCTTTTTCTTCTCTTACTGCCAAAGTTAACATTTCTAAGAAAATATTAAATAATAATGGTGAAAGTAGGCAGCCTTGTTTCACGCCTGATCTTATTGGGAATGGTTTTAGTTTGACTCCATTACATATGATACTTGCTGAAAGTTTTAAGTAGATACTACTAATCATTTTAAGGAAAAGCCCATTTATTCCTATACTCTCCAGTGTTTTTAATAGGAATGGGTATTGGATTTTATCAAAGGCTTTTTCTGCATCTATTGAGATAATCATATGGTTTTGATTAATTTGGTTATTAATATAATTGATTATGCTAATAGTTTTCCTAATATTGAACCAGCCCTGCATTCCTGGTATAAATCCTACTGGGTCAAGATGTATTATCCTGGAGATAACTTTCTGTAATGTCGTTGCTAGAATCGTTTTTAAAATTTTTGCATTAATATTCATTAGGGAAATGGGTCTATAATTTTCTTTCTCAGTTTTCTCCCTACCTGGTTTAGCTACAAGCACAATATCTGTATCCTAGAATGAATTTGGTAGTATACCTTCTGTCCCTATTTTTTCACATAGTTTGTATAGTATTGGAATTAATTGTTCTTTGAATGTTTGGTACAATTCACATGTAAATCCATCTGGCCCTGGAGATTTTTTCTTAGGGAGTTGATTAATAGCTTGTTCTATTTCCTTTTCCAAAATGGGGCTATTTAAATAATTGATTTCCTCTTCTGTTAACCTTGGAAATCTATATTTTTGTAGATATTCCTCCATTTCATTTAGATTATCAAATTTATTGGCATAAAGTTGGGCAAAGAAACTCCTAATTATTACTCTAATTTCCTCTTCATTGGAGGAAAGTTCTCCCTTCTCATTTTGGAGACTAACAATTTGATTTTCCTCTTTCCTTTTTCTGATCAAATTAACTAAAGGTTTATCTATTTTGTTGGTTTTTTCATAAAACCAACTTCTAGTTTTATTTATTAATTCAATAGTTTCCTTATTTTCAATTTTATTGATCTCCCCTTTAATTTTCAGAATTTCCAATTAACTTGTGGTCTATTTTCTCCTTGCCTTATATTACATGTGAGTTTTATTACATCATGACCTGAGAAGGATGCATTTACTATTTCTGCTTTTCTGCATTTGATCTTGAGGTTTTTATGCCCTAACACATGATCAATTTTCGTATAAGTTCCATGAACCCCTGAGAAAAAAGTATACTCTCTTCTATCACCATTCAATTTCCTCCAGAGATCTGTCATACCTAACTTTTCTAACATTTTGTTTACCTTCCTAACTTCTTTCTTATTTTGTGCTTTGTTTTATCTAATTCTGAGAGAGCAAGGTAGTATTACTGTCTATTTCTCCTTGCATCTGTTAGTTTCTCCTCTAGGAATCTGGGTGCTATACCAGCTGGTGCATACATGTTTAGTATTGATACCACTTCATTGTCTATGGTACCCTTTAGTAAAATATAATTTCCTTCCTTATCCCTTTTAATTAGATCTGTTTTTGTTTTTACTTGATCCGAGATAAGGATTGCTACCCCTGCCTTTCTTTGTTCACCTGAAGCATAGAAGATTCTACTCCAGCCCTTTACCTTCACTCTGTATGCATCTCTTTGTTTTAGATGTATTTCTTGTAAACAACATATTGTAGGTTTTGGGCTTTTAATCCAGACTGCAACCGCTTCCGTTTTATGGGAGAGTTCATCCCATTCACATTCACAGTTAAAATAACTATATCTGTATTCCCTGCCATATTTACCCAGAGTTAGGATTTTCTCTTCCCTTTCCCCTCTCTCCCTTCCCCCCTCCCCAGTACTTTGCTCTTGATGACCACCTCCCACCAATAATCCTCCTCCCTTTAGAGTCCCTCCCTCCCCTTTATACCTTTCCCCTAATCCTTCTATTAGTTTATCCCTTTCTTTTTCTCCCCTCCCTCCTACGTTCACACAAGGAGGGTCAGGCCTTTCTTTGAAGCCAAATGTGTCTGAGGACAGATTTGAACTCCTGAAGATGAGCCCTCCAGTTCCAGCACTCTATGCACTGAGGCACCCAGCTGCCTGAGGTTGTGCAGCCATGTTCCCAGGGGGTCCCTCTGATGCACAGGTGAGTGTCACTAGAGTAGGTGGCTTACAGAGAGCCTGCCTGGCAGAGCTGTCCAGGGTCTTTGGTGCTGAACTGATGTTATTTCTCTCTGATATTGAACCTAAGCTTAGCTGCTGTTTAAGTCCTTGAAAACTCCATTCAGGAAAAAATAAAACTGGGATAAGGACTTCTCCCATCCCAGGGGGAAAAGGATGTGCACATGAATGCTGCCAAAGCCTTCAAATCTGACCAGTAACCAGCTATTGAATGTTCATCAGGTGAAACTGCATTCTTTTTGGGAAATGGCTTGTAACATTTAAAAACTAAACTTATTCCTCCTCCTTCCTGTATTCTTCACATGAGGGTGCACTTGTGGGATGGGACTTAAAGAGGCAGCCCAGTCTCATGGACACACCACTGATTTCTGAGGCAGGAAAATCTGACTTCACATCCTCCCTTACTAGCTGTGGACACTCAGAGAAGTGTGACCTCAGACACCTCCCATCACCACTGGAGCTTTCAATTTGTTCCTCCCTAAAAGGAGAAGTTTCAACTCAATGACCTTGCAGGTTGTTCCCAGATCTCTGAGCCTAAGTGACATGTATGACAAGCCTTTTTACCTCGCTGAGCTTCATTTTCCTCTATAGCATAAGGGATCTGGACAAGGTAGACTCTGAGGGTGCTTTGAGTGGGAAATGATCCTCTGGACCCATTTGGTGTGTTAAATAATGGACTGAATGAAGAAAGAATTGAGGCAGCAGATAGAGACATAAAGAGACTTCAAGGAGAGGCTTGCCTCAAGGTGGAGGCCATGGTCTGGTGGCTAGAACAGGGGGACTTGGAGTTGGAGGAGACAGATTGGAGTCCCAGTTCTACTGCTGATACAAAGGTACATCTGGAACGTCCATACCTGATGGATTTTTGTATGAGTTGCTTGTCCCTTTCTCTGGACTCACCTGTTTGTTGAGTCTCTGTCATGCTGCCTTCCATCCAAGTAAAAAAGCATGGTCATTGGTCTCTAAGTTTCTTGGAGAAGGGCGACCCTGGAGACAGCTTTGAGTTGGCCTGTAACCCTCCCTCATCTCCCATCTGTATTTCTTTTTTTTATCTATTCTTTTATTTTATTTGCATAACACATGTGTGGGTAATTCTTCAACAATAACCCTTACATAGCTTTCTGTTACACATTTTTCCCCCCAACTCCCCAACCCTCCCCTAGATGGCAGGATATGCACTACATGTTAATTACGTTAAAATATTGGCAAATCGAATATATGTATACATATTTCCAAACCCATCATTGTTGTGCAAGAAAAATCTTATCTACACAAAAAATATATCAGATAAAGGAAACACAATGTAAGCAAACATCAATCAAGGAGTATGAGAATGTTATGTTGTGGTCCACATTTCGCATCCCTCTCTCTGGGTGTATATGGCTTTCTTCAGTGAACAATTGGAACTGGTTTGAAGCATTTCATTGTTGAAGAGAGCCATGTCCATCAGAATTGATCGTTACATAGTACTGTTGTTGCCGTGTATAATGATCTCCTGGTTCTGCTCATTTCACTCAGCATCAGTTCATGTAAGTCTCTCCAAGCCTCTCTGAAATCATCTTGATGGTCATTTCTTACAGAACAATAATATTCCATAATATTCATATACCCTAATTTATTCAGCCATTCTCCAATTGAAGGGCATCTATTCAATTTCCAGTTTCTAGCCCCTACAAAAAGGGCTGCCACACACATTCTTGCACATGTGGGGCCTTTTCCTTCCTTTATGATGTCTTTGGGATATAAGCCCAATAGACATGCTGCTGGGACAAAGGCTATGCACAGTTTGATAACTTTTTGAGCATAGCTCCAAATTGTTCTCCAGAATGGCTGTATCCGTTCACAGCTCCACCAACAATGCATCAGTGTCCCAGCCCTCCCACATCCCCTCCAACATTCATCATTAACTTTTCCTGTCATTTTAGCCAATCTGACAGGAGTGTTGTGGTACCTCAGGGTTGTCTTTATTTGCATTTCTCTGATCAATAGTGATTTGGAGCACCTTTTCATATGACTATAAATAGTTTTAATTTCTTCCCCTGAAAATTGTCTGTTCATATCCTTTGACCATTTATTGATTGGAGAATGACTTGAATTTTTATAAATATGAGACTATTCAATATATATTTTAGAGATGAGACTTTATCAGAACCCTTAAATGTAAAGATGATTTCCCAATTTATTGCTTCCCTCCTAATCTTGTCTGCATTGATTTTGTTTGTACAAAAACTTTTTAACTTAATATAGTCAAAGTTATCTATCTGGTTTTCAATTAAGAGTTCCAGTTCTTCTTTGGACATAAATGTATTCCATCTCCATAGGTCTGAGAGGTAAACTATATTACATTCCTCTAATTTACTTATAGTATCACTCTTTATATCCAGATCATGAACCCATTTAGATCTTATCTTGGTATGTGGTGTTAGATGTGGGTTAAGCCCCAATTTCTTCCACACTAGTTTCCAGTTTTCCCAGCAGTTTTTGTCAAATAGTGAATACTTATCCCAAAAGCTGGGGTCTTTGGGTTTATCAAAGACTAAATTGCCATAGTTATTACCTAGTTTGTCTTGTGATTCTATCCTATTCCACTGATTGACTACTCCTATTTCTTAGCCAGTACCACATGGTTTTGATGACCGCTGCTTTGTAATATAGTTTTAAATCTGGTACAGTAAGTCCACCATCGTCAGCCTTTTTTTTTCATTAATCCCTTGAAATTCTTGACATTTTGTTTTTCCAAATGAACTTTGCTACTATTTTTTCTAGATCTGTAAGATAATTTTTGGGAGTTTAATTGGTATGGCACTAAATAAGTAAATTAGTTTGGGTACTATTGTCATTTTTATTATATTCGCTGGTCCTACTCACTATTCACTTGGCCTACCCATGAGCATTTTAAGTTTTTCCAATTGACTAAATATGATTTTATTTGTGTGGAACGTGTTTTGTAGTTTAGTTCATATAGTTCCTGACTATCCCTTGGCAGATAAATTCCCAAATATTTTATACTATCAACAGTTATTTAGAATGGAATTTCTTTTTGTATCTCTTTTTTTTATTAAAGCTTTTTATTTGTATAACATATGTATGGGTAGTTCCCCAACAATGATCTTTACAAAGCTTTCCATTACATATTTTTCCCCTAGTCCCCTCCCATCCCCTAGATGGCAGGAAGTCCACTACATGTTAATAATGTTGAAATGCTTGAGAAGTTACGCAAGAAATATCTTATCTACAAGGAAAAAAAAAAGAATCAGAGAAAGGCAACACAATGCAAGCAAATGACAATAGAGATCATGAAAATGTTACGTTGTTGACCATATTTCATTTCCCTCTCTCTGGGTTTTCTTCAGTGAACAATTGGAACTGGTTTGAGACAATTCTTTGTTGCAGAGAGCCATGTCCATCAGAACTGATCATCATGTAATACTGTAGTTGTTGTGTATGATGATCTACTGGTTCTGCTCGTTTCACTCAGCATCAGTCCATGGAAGTCCCTCCAGGCCTCGCTGAAATCGTCCTGCTGGTCGTTTTTTACAGAGCAATAATATTCCGTAATATTCGTGTACCATAATTTATTCAGCCACTCTCCAATTGATGGGCATCCCTTCAGTTTCCAGTTTCTAGCCACCACAAAAAGGGCCGCCACAAACATTCTTGCACAGGTGGGTCCCTTTCCCTCCTCTAAGATCTCTTTGGGATATAGGCCCAGTAGAAACACTGCTGGGTCAAAGGGTATGCACACTTTGACAACTTTTTGAGCATAGCTCCAAATTGCTCTCCAGAATGGTTGGATCCGTTCACAGTTCCACCAACAATGTATTAGTGTCCCAGTTTTCCCACATCCCCTCCAACATTCATCATTATCTTTTCCTGTCATTTTAGCCAATCTGACAGGGGTGTAGTGGTACCTCAGAGTTGTCTTAATTTGCATTTCTCTGATCAATAGTGATTTGGAGCAACTTTTCATATGACTAGAGATGGTTTTAATTTCATCATCTGAAAATTGTCTATTCATATCCCTTGACCACTTATCTATTGAAGAGTGGCTTGAATTCTTATATATATGAGACAATTCTCTATATATTTTAGAAATGAGGCCTTTATCAGAACCAATAAATGTAAATATGATTTCCCAATTTGATGCTTCCCTCCTAATCTTGTCTGCATTAGTTTTATTTGTACAGAAACTTTTTAACTTAATATAATCAAAATTACCTATCTGGTGTTCAATTAGGAGTTCCAGATCTTTTTTGGACATAAATTTATTCCATCTCCACAAGTCTAAGAGGTTAACTATATTACGTTCATCTAATTTACTTACAAAATCACTCTTTATATCTAGATCTTGAACCCATTTAGATCTTATCTTGGTATGTGATGTTAGGTATGGATCAAGCCCTAATTTCTTCCACACTAGTATCCAGTTTTCCCAGCAGTTTTTGCCGAATAGTGAGTACTTATCTCAAAAGCTGGGGTCTTTGGGTTTATCAAACACTAAATTGTTAAGGTTATTGCCTAGATTGTCCTGATAACCTATCCTATGCCACTGATCGACTGCTCTATTTCTTAGCCAGTACCATGTGGTTTTGATCACCGCTGCTTTATAATATAGTTTTAGATCTGGTACAGCAAGGCCACCTTCATCGGCCTTTTTTTTTTTCATTAATCCCCTTGAAATCCTTGACCTTTTGTTCTTCCAAATGAACTTTGCTTCTATTTTTCTATATCTGTAAAATAATTTCTTGAGAGCTTGATTGGTATGGCACTAAATAAGCAAATTAGTTTGGGTAGTATTATCATTTTTATTATATTCGCTCTCCCTACCCATGAGCAATTATTGTTTTTCCAATTGATTAGGTCTGATTTTATTCGTGTGGAAAGTGTTTTGTAGTTTGGTTCGTATATTTTCGGGCTTTTCCTGGGCAGAGAGATTCCCAAATATTTTATCCTATCAACTGTTATTTGGAATGGAATTTCTTTTTCTATCTCTTGCTGCTGAATTTTGTTGGTAATATATAAAAATGGTAATGATTTATGTGGCAGAGGCATCTTGAAAGGGAGAAATCATGGGATAGACAGAGCCCACCTTCCTCATCATTGTCAGCAAAAACTGTAACCAGCTGTCCCAATCACACACAAAAACAGCTGTCCCAAAGTTCTGTAATGACAGCTATCTCTAGCCCAGCTAGCCTGCTTCCAGCTCATCTTCCACAGCCATCACTGGGGAAAGTATGTTCCTTAGAGAGGGGGCCAGCAGCTCTGGTAAACTGCCAACCAGGGGCTATTCACAGGACAGGCAGGAAAGGCTAGCTGAAAAAGTAAAGCAACCTGGAGAGGGACCGGAGGCAGTACAGGCTTTATTGTACTCTGGGATATCCTTAATCAGTCAGGGTTGGGTATTTTTGCATCAAATTTTACCCTCTTTTTGCAAGATCCCCTCATTGCTCTGATCCCTGACCCCTGCCTGATCCATTTGACAAGAGCCCTTCCTCCATATACCAGAAGGTGATTCTGGAGAAGACATCCTTCATCTCTTCCCGCCTGGACTACTCTAGCAGCTGCTGGGTGCTCTTCCTGCCACAGCCCTCTGCCCACTATAGTCTGTCCTCCATCCTGCTGCCAGAGTGATCTTCTTAACACCTTGTCACACCCACCAGCCCAAGATATCCTAGTATCTGGCTTTTACCTCAAGGACTGAGTATAGGATCAACTGACACCCTCCTCCACTACGTCTCCCAACTCTGGCCACTTTCACAGGGTGCCCCATCTCTCTGCAATGCTGTCCCTCCTCATCTCTGCCTACTTCTAGGGAAATAAATTATTTCCAATTTGTTCTGTATATGGTTTATTTGTACTTCAACTGTTTGTATATTGCCTTCCCTAATAGACTGCAAGGTTTTTGAGAAAAATAATTTTCTTTGGCTGCCTTTTTTCTTCCTAAATGTATGGCACTTAGTGGGCCCTTTATGAATATTTAATGAAAGAATAACTGAGAAACCAAATTTTCTTCCTCCTCAGATGGCATGAATTTTAGTCTCTTGCCTGTCCATCCTATCTAGGTATTCTTCAACTCATTAATTTCTCCTCAGTAAACTGAAGACTCCTGTCTTTTGCCTCTTTTGGCTTCTTCAGCAATAAGCATAGAACCTAGGATATAGAGGATGCTTACCATTTGCTGTGTGATTGATAACATTAGGGATTTATATAGGGGTGATTTTCCTCCACTCAGGTACTATTCTTGTAAACTACAATAAAAAGAATTAATAGGGAGTTTGCTATGGCAATTCCAGCTTCTCAAATTATTGGTACACTTGTGTTTTTGTGATGTTTTTGAGATTTACTTTTGATGTTTGCCAGAGAACAACTGGGGGGGGGGGTTATGGATGACTTAAAAGCCCCAAACCCATCTACCATTTGTGAATATACATATGAATTGATAAAAAACATAGAATAAGGAGAAAGCAGTTTGACAGAAATTTGATAGAACCTCAACATCTCACACCAAATATCAAATTACAGTACAAATGGTTATGTAAATTAGATGCAAAAAGGAAATCAATAGGAAATTAAAGGTACAAGAAAAAATTATTTTCTTATTTGTACATAAGGGAACAGGTTGTGACAAAGAAGCAACAGAGAAAAGTCACAGAAAATAAAATGGATTAATTCTATTTCTATAATGTTGAAATGTTTTTGGAGCACACAGATCAAATGCAATAAAACCAGAATGTACATACTTAATTGAGGGGAATAAAAAAAAACATTTTTGTCTTGAAGTTCTCTGAGGAATGGCACATATCCACCATCTAGAAGGTTTCAGTTTCCAAGGATACAAGTCATTCTCCATTAGGTTAAAAGATATCAACAAGAAGTTTTTAAAGAAAGAAATCCAAGCTATCAGTGTGACAAATGCACCAAATCTCTCCTAAGGAGAGAAGTGCACATTAAAACAGTTCTTTTCTTTCAGCCGATAAATCACAGAAGTATGAAGGTTGAAGGAAAATTCTCCATTTTTCTTCTGAAACAACCAGGAACAGAAGAAGAAGATGTTAGGAATGAGCTTGGCAGTGGAGGAGAAGGTCAAAAATGGACTCTGAGAACCTGAGAGGACCTAGGCTGGTGGCAGCAGTGTACCCACCTACTTGAGCCCCAGGGTTTCAAGAAGAGGTTTGCTTCTTCCCCACTTTGCCTAATTAACATCTGTCTAGCCATAGACTGTAGTCATCTGCTTTTTAGTTACATAAAGAACTCTAGTACTTCCTGTCTTAAGCACAAAGAGGCCAGAGGCAATCTAGAGAGAGAATGAAATGGCAGTTCTTTTAGAGAGCCCAACCCCTGCCTAAATTCTAGGCAATGTGCTAACCAAAGTATTTCTTCTAAAATAAATTCTTAAATTCTTCAGTGCTGCAGAAGAGGGAACCGTGTATCTTGAGGCAAGGCTTTATATTATCCCTTTCATAATGAGATCATGGTTATAATGTTGAGTGACATGGGAAACTGAGGACTTCTCACAATAATGATTGTGAGAAATTGGTGTGGTTTTTCATTGGGAATTGCTACTGTTGGAAGAGATTAATTGTGGCTTTTCAGAATATCAAAGGCAGACCAAATGACTGGGAACCTATTTGCAAAAGGTCTGCTTGATATCTGTGTGTCTTGAGGAGGCAGGAAATGCTTTGTTCTGGACACCGGCAGGTCCTGGAAGCCGGGCCTCTCTCTTCATCAATCATGTGCTCAATTGAGAGAATTGGGCCTCCTTCTTCTCCCTGGCATGTCCCAGAGGAGAATGACCATGCAGACTTTAACTAATTCTTTATTTACTGCCATATTATTTACCCAAGTTATGTTTTCCCCTTTCCTTTCCCTTTTCTCTCTTCCCCCCTCCTCAGTACTTTGCTTTTGATAACCCCCTCTCCCAAACAATCCACCACCCTTTAGATCCTCTCCCTCTTTTTTACTCCTTTCCCCTGATTCTTCTATTTTCCCTTCTAAAAGTTTATCACTTTCTTTTTCCTCCTTTCCTTCCCACTTCCCTCTAGCAACAGACAAGTTTCTATGTGAAATCAAGTGTCTGATATACACTTTTAGAACCCAACCTGATGAGAGTAAGATTTACACAATGCTCATCTCCCTCCCGTCTTTCTCTCAATTATATTAGATTTTCTTTGCCTCATCAAGAGATTTTACCTTGTTTTTACCTCCTTTTTTAGATCTTATTTTACCACTTTTTCCCTCTTTTCCCTAGTATGACAACCTTTCCCCCATTAGTTTTCTTTTTCATATTATCAAAGTAATATCTAGTTAATTATACCCCCAAACTTTAAGTATCCCCCTAGTAGAAATAAAGTTCTCAAGAAACTTTTCCTTTTTACCTTTTTATGATTCTCTTGAGTTCTGTGTTTGGAGGTCAAATTTTTGTTCAGATCTGGTCTTTTCATTAGAAATAGGTGAAATTCACCTATATCATTGAATGACCATCTTCTTCCCTGGAGGATGATGCTCATTCTAGCTGGATAGGTTATTCTTGGCTGTAATCCAAGTTCTTTTGCCCTTTGGAATATCTGCTTCCAGGCCCTTCAATCCTTCAATGTGGAGGCTGACAGATCATGTGTGATTCTAATTATGGATCCTCGGTGTTTGAATTGTTTCTTTCCAGCTGCTAGCAGAATCTTTTCCTTGGTACAATAGTCCTGAAATTTAGCCACGATATTCCTTGGTGTTTTAATTTTGGGGTCTCTTTCATGAGATGATCGGTGAATTCTTTCAATGGTGATTTTGCCTTCTGTGTACAATCCCAGGGCAGTTTTCTTTCAGGATTTCCTGGAAGATAGTGTTTAGATTTTTTTTTTTCATCATGGCTTTCAGGAAGTCCAATAATCCTTAGATTGTCTCTCCTAGATCTATTTTCCAAGTCAGTTGTTTTTCCTAGGATATATTTCATATTTTCTTCTAATTTTTCATTTTTTTTGTTTTTGTTTGACTGATTCTTGAAGTCTTATTGAGTCATTTACTTCTATTTGTTCAATTTTAATTTTTAAAGTGTTGTTTTCTTCAGTTACCTTTTTAAGCTCCTTTTGTAAATGGCCAATTGAATTTTTTTGTTCATTGCACTCTTTTTCCACTTCACTAATTTTATTTTTCAACAAATTGGTGCCTTTTTCATATCTCTTTTGCAGGGCATCATATCCTTCTTGCACTGATTTCAGTTTATTTTCCCATTTATCCTCCAGCTCTCTTATGAGGTTCTTTATGCAATCTTCCAGAAAGGCCTTTTAAAAAGAGGATCAGTGATGGTCCTTAATAACTTCCTTTGGAGTTTTGTCTATAGGAACCTCAGGATCTGGGCTCATCCCTTCTTTCTCTTGATAAAAGCTGTCTATGGTGAGAGCTCTCTTTTGCTTCTTCATTTTTTTAGACAGCGTGGATGTCTCCTTAAGGCTCAGAAAAAACGGTGGCTGAAGATCTTTGCCCTGGGGCAATTCGGCGAATTAATTTGAGGTGCTGTGCCGTTGGGGGCTAGGACTAAATCGGGATTACTCCTTAAACAAGGCAAGTCTGCCAGAACACCTGCCCCCAATCAGGGCAGAGTGTCCCGAGTGCCTTAGATAAACTCCAGGTGTTTGGAGTTTGGAGTGTGGAGTTTCTGCCAAGATGAGCTGAGCTGAGTCCCACCCTCACTTCCGGCCCACAACCGAGTCCACTGTTTATCCCTCTCTCCATGTTAGACAAACCAGATATGAAGTTCTACAGAAAGCAGGGTCCAAATATTTCTGGATTCGTTGACTTGAAGATCAGTTCAGAGGCTTATTTTATTGTTGGTTTGAGAAGATCGGAGGAGGACGCAGAGAGTCACCTTTTCACTCCATCATCTTGGCTCCACGTCCCAAAAGTCAAAAGTTTAAATTCTAAAAGGATGTGGAAAATTCTGAATCTTTGATTGCTTTTTCCCTGTGAGGCCTTAGTTTGGGAAGAAGAGTAAAGACACAATATTACTGCTCCACCTTCCTCCCATGAGTTTTTTCTCAAGAATTTCCTTTTGAATATCCCAGTTCTGATTTTAGAAACTTCCAGATTGCAAGTAAGAGGTGGTTGTGATGAAGTGCCTTAGAATGTTGGAACAACCTTGTCATTTTATTTTATCCAGTAGTTTTTAAAGCTTTGGTTTTAATTCTGATATTGAGGGTGGATTCAGAGTTCTCTCATAATTTCCATCATGATTGTTATTAAATTATAAGTAATGTGGCTGTACAACTAGAACCAATGTAGAAGGAAAGCAAACATGATTTGCAAGACCCTGAAGTTAGCGACAAAAGTAAAACTGAAATTGCTTTTGGTAACTTCCAGATTGCAAGAAAGAGGTAGTGATGACGTCCCGTAGCATCTTAGAACAAACTTGCCATTTTGTTTTATCCAATGGCTTCTAAAGCCTTGTTCTTAATTCTGATGTTCAGGGTGGATTCAGTGTTCTCACATAATTTGCATCATGATTATTATCAAATTGTAGGAAACCAACCAGAATCAATGCAAAAGCAAGACAAAGATGATTTTCAAGACCCTGAAGTTAGTCACAAAATTAGAAGGAGGGGGGCGGAGCCAAGATGCCGAACTGCAGACAGCATTCTCTGTGAACTCCTGGGACCTTCCCTCAGACCCAGACAAAGTGAGCCTTCAAACTGGTTTTGGAGTGAGGGCTCCGCCAAACATTTGGACTACAATGCACTTCTATCAAAAATCTACCTTGAAAGAACTCCGGAGAAGGTTAGCCTCAGGGGAAATCGGCCGCTGGTCACGATCAGACTCCAGCCGGGGCGGAAGTCAGGGCTGCGATAGAGGGGCGGATTTGAGGCACCCAGGAAGTCCCTGGGAGACGCCTGGGCCACTTTGTTCTGCTTGTGGGCAGGTGCTTTGGCAGATCTGCCTTTGGTAAAGGGTGGATTGAGAGCAGCTGAAAACGTGGTCCTAGTGCGAATCTAGCCCGACCAGCCTCAGACCGGAAGTCAACTCGGCAAACTGCCCCAGGGCAAATACAAATTGTTGCAGTATTCTCTGCTTTTGACCAATATCCCAACTTTAAATCATGAGCAAGAAGGAGAAGAGAGCTCTCACCATAGAAAGCTTTTATGGAGAAAAAATAGAACAGTCCCAGGATCCTGATATTATGAAAACAATCCGAGATGAAGCCACAAAGGCAGATTTAAGTTGGTCTCCCTTTCAGAAGGCTTACCTGGAAGATTGCATTAAGAATCTCAAAAGAGAGCTAGAAGAAGAATGGGGAAATAAATTGAAATTAGGGCAACAGAAATATCAAAAACTCGAAAATAGGACTGGTGAATTGAAAAAAGAAAACAGCTGACTGAAAAACAAAATTGGTGAATTGGAAAAAATCACCAATTCACTGGAAAATAAAAATGGTGAACTGAAAAACAAAATTGGTGAATTGGAAAAAGACAACAATTCACTGAAAAATGGGACTGGCAAAATGGAAAAAGAATGCATTGATTCAAGAAATTCAATTGGCCAGCTACAAAAGGAGGTAAAAAATATAACTGAAGGAAATAATACTTTAAAAATTAAAATTGAACAAATAGAAGGAAATGACTCAATAAGACTTCAAGAATCAGTCAAACAAAAACAAAAAAATGAAAAAATCGAAGGAAATATGAAATATCTCCTAGGAAAAACAACTGACTTGGAAAACAGATCCAGGAGAGACAATTTAAGGATTATCGGACGCCCTGACAGCCACGATGAAAAAAAGAACCTGGATGCTATCTTCCAGGAAATCATGAAAGAGAATTGCCCTGGTGTTTTAGATTCAGAAGGCAAAATTGGCATTTAAAGAATTCACCGATCACCTCCAGAAAGAGACGCCAAAATTAAAACCCCAAGGAATATCGTGGCCAAATTTCAGGACTATCGCACCAAGGAAAAGATTTTGCAAGCAGCTAGAAAGAAACAGTTCAAATACTGAGGAACTGTCATTAGAATTACACAGGATCTGTCAGCTTCCACTTTAAAGGATCGAAGGGCCTGGAATCAGATATTCCTAAAGGCAAAAGAACTTGGATGACAGCCAAGAATAAGTTATCCAGTTAGAATGAGCATCATCTTCCAGGGAACAAGATGGTCTTTCAATGATACAGGAGAATTTCACCTATTTCTAATGAAAAGACCAGATCTGAACAAAAAAATTGACCTCCAAATAGAGAACTCAAGAGAAGCATAAAAAGGTAAAAAAGGAAAACTCTTGAGAACTATATTCCTACTATAGGTATCCTTTAAAGAATGGCAGTATAATTTGATTTTTCTTTGATAATAATGGAAAAGAATTTAGAGGTGGAAGGGATACCATACTGAAAAAGAAAAAGGGGGGAGGGGGGAAAGGAGGCAAAATAAAGTAAAAATAAAGGAGGTAAAATAAGGCAAAATCTCATAAAGAGACATAGAAGATCTAATATAATTGAGGGAAAGAAGGGAGGGTGATGAGTATTATGTAAACTTTACTCTCATTAGATTGGACTCTAAGAGAGTATATCAGACACAGTTGGCTTCAAAGAAAGGCCTGACCCTTCTTGTGGGAAGGTGGGAGGGAGGGGAGAAAAGGAAAGGGGTAAACTAATAGAAGGATTAGGGGAAAGGTATAAAGGGGAGGGAGGGACTCTAAAGGGAGGAGGATTCTTGGTGGGAGGTGGTCATCAAGAGCAAAGTACTGGGGAGGGGGGAAGGGACAGAGGGGAAAGGGAAGAGAAAATCATAACTCTGGGTAAATAAGATGGCAGGGAATACAGATATAGTTATTTTAACTGTGAATGTGAATGGGATGAACTCTCCCATAAAACGGAAGTGGGTAGTGGACTGGATTAAAAGCCAAAATCCTACAATATGTTGTTTACAAGAAACACATCTAAAGCATAGAGATACATACAGAGTGAAGGTAAAGGGCTCGAGGAGAATCTTCTATGCTTCAGGTGAACAAAGAAAGGCAGGGATAGCAATCCTTATCTCAGATCAAGTAAAAACAAAAATAGATCTAATTAAAAGAGATAAGGATGGAAACTACATTTTACTAAAGGGTTCCATAGACAATGAAGCAGTATCAGTACTTAACATATGTGTACCAAGTGGTATAGCATCCAAATTCCTAGAGGAGAAACTAACAGAGATGCAAAGAGAAATAGACAGTAATACTATACTAGTGGGAGATCTCAACCTTGCTCTCTCAGAATTAGATAAATCAAATCACAAAATAAATAAGAAAGAAGTTAGGGAGGTTAAAAAAAGGCTGGAAAAGTTAGGTATGATAGATCTCTGGAGGAAATTGAATGGTGATAGAAGGGAGTATACTTTTTTCTCAGGGGTTCATGGAACTTATACAAAAATTGATCATGTGTTAGGGCATAAAACCCTCAAAATCAAATGCAGGAAAGCAGAAATAGTGAATGCATCCTTCTCAGATCATGATGTAATAAAACTCACATGTAATAGAAGGCCAGGAGAAAATAGACCACAAATTATTTGGAAATTAAAGAATCTAATCCTGAAGAACAAATGGGTGAAAGAGCAAATTATAGACACAATCGAAAATTTCATCCAGGAGAATGACAACAGTGAGACAACATACCAAAATTTGTGGGACACGGCTAAAGCGGTTATAAGGGGTAATTTTATATCTCTACATGTTTACATGCGTAAAACAGAGTAAGAGAAGATCAATGAACTGGGCTTACAATTAAAAAAGCTAGAAAAAGACCAAATTAAAAATCCTCAATTAAATACCAAATTGCAAATTCTGAAAATTAAAGGGGAGATCAATAAAATTGAAAAAAAGAAAACTATTGAATTAATAAATAAAAGTAAGAGTTGGTTTTATGAAAAAAAAAACAACAAAATAGATAGGCCTTTAGTTAATTTGATTAGAAAAAAGAAAGAGGAAAATCAAATTATTAGTCTCAAAAATGATAAGGGAGAACTTTCCTCCAATGAAGAGGAAATTAGAGTAATAATTAGGAGTTTTTTTGCCCAACTTTATGCCAATAAATTTGATAATGTAAATGAAATGGAGGATTATCTACAAACATATAGATTGCTCAGATTAACAGAAGAGGAAATAAATTATTTAAATAGCCCTATTTTGGAAAAAGAAATAGAACAAGCTATTAATCAACTCCCTAAGAAAAAATCTCCAGGGACAGATGGATTTACATGTGAATTGTACCAAACATTCAAAGAACAATTAATCTCAATAATTTATAAACTATTTGAAAAAATAGGAAAAGAAGGTGTACTACCAAACTCCTTCTATGACACAGATATGGTGCTGATAGCTAAACCAGGCAGGGAGAAAACTGAGAAAGAAAACTATAGACCCATTTCCCTAATGAATATTGATGCAAAAATTTTAAATAAGATTTTAGCAACAAGATTACAGAAAGTAATCCCCAGGATAATACATCATGACCAAGTAGGATTTCTACAAGGAATGCAGGGCTGTTTCAATATTAGGAAAACTATTAGCATAATCAATTATATTAATAACCAAATTAATCAAAACCATATGATTATCTCCATAGATGCAGAAAAAGCCTTTGATAAAATCCAACACCCATTCCTATTAAAACCACTGGAGAGTATAGGAATAAATGGGCTTTTCCTTAAAATGATTAGTAGTATCTACTTAAAACCTTCAGCAAGCATCATATGTAATGCAGTCAAACTAGAACCATTCCCAATAAGATCAGGAGTGAAACAAGGCTGCCCACTGTCACCATTATTATTTAACATTGCATTAGAAATGTTAGCTTTGGCAGTAAGAGAAGAAAAAGAGATTAAAGGAATTAGAGTAGGTAATGAGGAAACCAAATTATCACTCTTTGCAGATCACATGATGATATACGTAAAGAACCCTAAAGACTCAACTAAAAAACTACTAGAAACAATTCACAACTTTAGCAAAGTTTCATGATACAAAATAAATCCACATAAATCATCAGCATTTTTATATATTACCAATAAAGTTCAGTAGCAAGAGATACAAAAAGAAATTCCATTCTAAATAACTGTTGATAGTATAAAATATTTGGGAATTTATCTGCCAAGGGATAGTCAGGAAGTATATGAACTAAACTACAAAACAATTTCCACACAAATCAAATCAGACCTAGTCAATTGGAAAAACTTAAAATGCTCATGGGTAGGCCGAGCAAATATAATAAAAATGACAATACTACCCAAACTAATTTACTTATTTAGTGCCATACCAATCAAACTCCCAAGAAATTATCTTAGAGATATAGAAAAAAATAGTAGCAAACTTCATTAGGAAAAACAAAAGGTCAAGAATTTCAAGGGGATTAATGAAAAAAAAAAGGCTGATGATGGTGGACTTGCCGTACCAGATCTAAAACTATATTACAAAGCAGCGGTCATCAAAACCATTTGGTACTGGCTAAGAAATAGAGTAGTCGATCAGTGGAATAGGATAGAATCACAAGACAAACTAGGCAATAACTATAGCAATTTAGTCTTTGATAAACCCAAAGACCCCAGCTTTTGGAATAAGTATTCACTATTTGACAAAAACTGCTGGGAAAACTGGAAACTAGTGTGGAAGAAATTAGGGCTTGACCCACATCTAACACCACATACCAAGATAAGATCTAAATGGGTTCATGATCTGGATATAAAGAGTGATACTATAAGTAAATTAGAGGAATGTAATATAGTTTACCTCTCAGACCTATGGAGATGGAATAAATTTATGTCCAAAGAAGAACTGGAACTCTTAATTGAAAACCAGATAGATAACTTTGACTATATTAAGTTAAAAAGTTTTTGTACAAACAAAACCAAGGCAGACAAGATTAGGAGCGAAGCAATAAATTGGGAAATCATCTTTACATTTAAGGGTTCTGATAAAGGTCTCATCTCTAAAATAGATAGAGAATTGTCTCATATTTATAAAAATTCAAGCCATTCTCCAATTGGTAAATGGTCAAAGGATATGAACAGACAATTTTCAGAGGATGAAATTAAGACTATTTGTAGTCATATGAAAAGGTGCTCCAAATCACTATTGATCAGAGAAATGCAAATCAAGAGAGCCCTGAGGTACCACTTCGCACCTGTCAGATTGGCTAAAATGACAGGAAAAGTTAATGATGAATGTTGGAGGGGATGTGGGAGGGCTGGGACACTGATGCATAGTCGGTGGAGCTGTGAACGGATACAGCCATTCTGGAGAAGAATTTGGAGCTATGCCCAAAAAGTTATCAAACTGTGCATACTCTTGGACCCAGCAGCATTTCTATTGGGCTTATATCCCAAAGAAATCATAAAGGAAGGAAAGGGCCCCACATGTGCAAGAATGTTTGTGGTAGCCCTTTTTGTAGAGGCTAGAAACTGGAAACTGAATAGATGCCCTTCAATTGGAGAATGGCCGAATAAATTATGGTAGATGAATACTATGGAATATTATTGTTCTGTAAGAAATGACCAGCAAGACGATTTCAGAGAGGCTTGGAGAGACTTACATGAACTGATGCTGAGTGAAATCAGCAGAACCAGGAAATCATTATACACGGCAACAACAGTAATATATGATGATCAATTCTGATGGACATGGCTCTCTTCAAGAATGAAATGTTTCAAACCATCTCCAATTGTTCACTGAAGAAAGCCATATACACCCAGAGAGAGGGATGTGAAATGTGGACCACAACATAACATTCTCATAGTCCTTGATTGATGTTTGCTTACATTGTGTTTCCTTTATTTGATAAGTCTTTTGTGTAGATACGATTTTTCTTGCATAACAATGATAAGTTTGGAAATATGTATACATATATTCGATTTGCCAATATTTTAACATAATTAGCATGTAGTGGATATCCTGCCATCTAGGGGAGGGGTGGGGAGTTGGGGGGAAAATTTTGTAACAGAAAGCTATGTAAGGGTTATTGTTGAAGAATTACCCACAGATATGTTATGCAAATAAAATAAAAAAATAAAAATAAAATAAAAAAAATAGAAGTACTAAGAATTTGGGAAGAAAAATAAAATCCAAAGCCAATCCCTTTTCTTAAAGATCTCTTATCCAATAAAAGAAGCATGATATAAACAGATGAAGTACAAAGAAAGCATAGACCTGGTGAAAATGAGGGCAGACTGTAGACAACAGAGTTAAGAAGAGGGAAAAAGGAAATAGAAGCAACTACTGTAAGTGGTCTTTTCAAGGAATTTCATTCCAAAAAGAAAATTGGTAAATTGGATGATGAAGAAAGGGGTTAGATGGATCTAGGAAGAGACGTTTTTAAGGGTGGGGAATAGACATATTTGTAATCAATAGGAAGCAGCCAGTACACAGGGAGATACTGAAAGGAGAGAACTAGATGAAAGAGGTAACAGCCTGCTGAAAGAAATGGGTTGGAAGGGGACAAGTCAATCAGGTTGAGAGGGATTTGGCTGAATAAGGAGTAAATTCAACGTTCTGTTTTAGATGGGGCAAAGAAAGAGATAGTGGCAGAGGACATCTAAGTGATGACAGAGAAGGAGGAGGGCAAAAGAAAGAGCTATCAGAGAATGACCTCTATATTTTTAGTAAAATATGAGGAAAGATTTTCATCTGAGAAGGTTGGGTGTAAGGGAGCCACAGGAGACTTCAGGAGGATGAAAATTTTCTGAAGTCTGATTGTGATCACTGGGAGAGTGAGTAAATTAGAGAGGTATAAATAGATTCCTCTGGGCTGTCGGACTAGATTTGTCAACTTTTGGTTATTTTAATTGTTGTTTTAGTGTGGCAGAAAGAGGCATGGATCAAATCCACGGGAAGAAACACTTTCACATGTGGCTTCCAATTGAAATTTTAAAAATATCATGATGAATTTGGCACCAGGCTTTTACTAATTTCACATTAGTTTAAAATTAGGAAATGGAAATGAAATGGCATCTATTGCCTTTCATAATTCTGTTAATATAGCTGTGGAAAGAATGTGGTTTTCAGGTAAGGGAGATCCTTGCAGTGGAAGATTTTTTTTTCTTATATCTGACTTGTCAAGTATTTTAACATAATTAACATGTAGTGGACTTCCTGCCATCTAGGGGATCGGTGGGGACTAAAGGGGAAAAATTTGTAACAGAAATGTTTGTAAGGGTCTGTGTTGAAGAATTACCCATACATATGTTTTGCAGATGAAAAGCTTTAATTTAAAAAAAAAAGAATGTGGTTTTCAGGGAGGTGAGCTCCCTGAAGTAGAGGATTTTTTTTTTCTGTGATGGTGATACTAGATATATTACTGTCTGTGGTGATGACAGATGACCTGTGAGAATCAGGGCACATCTGACCACGGTTGGGTCATTTTTTCTGTTGTGTGTCATGGTTTGCAATCCCACTTGGAGTTTTCCCGGAAAAAAATATTAGAGTGGTTTGCCCTTTCCTTCTCCACCTTATTTTATAGATGAAAAACTGAGGAAAAGGTTGTTAAGCGACTTGCCCAGGTAATAAGTGTCTGAGGCCAGATTTGAACTGTGAACGTGAGCCCTCTTGACTCCGGATCCAGCATTCTATTCACTGAACCACCCAGTTGCCTGTGGTTGTGCTGCTATATCCCCACAGAGTCTCTCTGAGGCATAGGTGAGTGTTACTAGAGTAGGTGGCTTAATGAGAACACACCTGGCGGAACTGTCCAGGGTATTTGGTGCTGAAGTGATGTTATTTATCTCTGATGATATCTCACCTAACATTACCTGTTGGTACATCCTTGAAAACTTATTTCAGCAAAAGATCAGATTGGGAAAAGGACTTCTCACATTAGAGGGAGAGGAGGATGTGGACAAAAATGCCGTCAAAGAATTCAATTCAGGCCAATAAGCGGCTGGTACATGTTCATAAAATTGGATCCTTTTGGATCCAAATTTTGGCTTTTAACATTTCAAAAAAATAAACTTTCCTTTTATCCTTCCAGTCTTCTACTGTGAGATTGGAGGGTAAGAGGCAACACAATGTAAAGGTAACACGGTTGAATTCTGAGGCAGGAAAACCTCAGAAACCTCCCATCAACACTGTGGCCTCCAGGTTTTTCCTGTGTAAATGGTGAAATTTTGACTAATTCACCTGGGAGGTTTCTTACCAATCTCTGAGGCTAAGTGAGATGCAAGACCAGCGCCTTTACCTTCCTGGGCTTCATTTTTCTCTGTAGCATAAGGGGATTGGACAATGTACACTAAGTATACTTTGAGCTGGTGATTTAAGTCTATGATCCTCTGGATCTATTTTGTGGTTTAAGGTAAGGACTGAAGGAAGAAGGAATTGGGGCAGGAGACAGAGCACACACATAAGAGATTTGAGGAAGAGACTTGACTTGGGGTGGAGCCCATGGTCCACTGGCTAGAAGAGAGGGACATGAAGTTGGATGAGCCAGATTAGAGTCCCAACTCTGGTGCTGATATAGACACATCTAGAGTCTCCCTCAGTGTATGATTTTTGTATAGTTCAGTTAATTTTACTTTAGATTTGGCGTTTTCCTGTTTTGACATTGGTAAATTTTTTGGTGAAAATTGAATCGTTATTTAGTAAATATTCATCCTAGGGGAAACCAGCCTGCAGTGTTTTCATTCTAACTATACTTGCTTTTCCTTTCCCAGCTGGTACTAATGGTTCATCTGTTTCTGTTGCTTCATTGTGATTGTTGTTCCCACACTGTTTTCCTTCCTTATTTTTAAAGTTTTTGTCATGTAAGTTGTGTTTACCTCTTCATGACCCCATTTGGGGCTTTCTTGACAAGGATTCTGGAGTGGTTTATTGTTTCCTTTTCTAGCCCATTTTAACGGTGAGGAAACTGAGAAAGAAATGAATTGAGGAAAATGTATGATGAGATGTCTTCCAGTTCCAAAATTTGTTAGTTTGTGATATTTGTGAAACTTATCCATAATTTTGTGTAAGTATGCAACATTGGAATGAAGTGAATACAGATATCTTAGTAAATTTCTCCCGATTAAGGAAGTAGGATATTTTCAAGAAGATATTGAGATAGAAAAACACAGTTTCCAAAGTTTTATGTAATGTTAAGCCTTATTTGTTAACAGACTATATTTATCATTGATTTGTTTAGGAAAAAGACTTCATGAGATTGTGAGCTGTACTTCCTGTGGACAACAGGTGAACTGTTATGAGGATTCAATATGTAGACATCCTGCATTGAATGTTCTTATTTGTAAAGTAGGTATATAATTATGAAATGGATGGTGATTTTATTATCTGTGAAATTTCATGACTTTTGTTAGGAAATAAAGGACAAACTCCCTGTAAGACTAAGATATCAGATTTATTTCGATGAATTCTATAATGATTCATTTCAAAAATGAAGATTCTCTGTTGAGAAGTGAGGTGCAATAAGAGCTGAACTTACAAAATCAGACTTGATTAATAAATTGATTAGTTTAGATAACTTCAATGTTTAATATACATCAGGATGAATATAAAGACTATCTGAGCCTAACCTGTGGACTCATATTGGTCGGATTGATCATAGTGGCTACAAGGTATCTTCACCCGATCATAGTGATGTTGTTGTCACCCTTTTTTATTACTTAGAACATGTTTAATATAAAAAAACCAAACAAATCAACAATCATATGCATGTTTGACATTATATGTGTGTATATATATAGTTTCTGATCTGCTGAAAGGAGAACATTTCAAATGACCTCTTTGGGGATCAGTATTTACTCAAACAACAAAAGTAGTTTTGATTATAGCTTCTTCTCCCTAGCACTTTAAGACTGATGAAGTATTGTATACATGTAAACTATTTTGATTTGAAATAACCCTGTGAACCTGTATTACAATATGTTTTACGATTCACTTTGAGAATGAATGAGTTATTTGAGGAAGCAGTTCATGTTCCAGACTCTATCACCCAGGCTATTACAATGTGTTTGAGTGCAACAAAAGTTGTGTTTTTGATTGTATTAATAATGTTTTCTTTTATTCCTTGGATGCTGTTTATTTTCCTTTTATTAATTTATACAATTTTTCTGTTTAACATCTTTTGAATTTTCATTAAATCAGCTTATCAGTTAAAAAAATTAATTCTTCTTAGGCAGTTTTCCCCTGTTCCCCATGATATGCCATTACTTTGTTGCCAGTTCTTTACTTTTGCCAAATATATCATTTTTTCGCTTTGAGTAAAGTTATCACCCCAGTTTTATGTTTAAATCTAGTGTATGCTTAGTGGTTTTAATCATTTTAAAATTTGTGCTTTGTGAATGTTAATATTTTACAGACTTAAGACATTTAGAGTTAAGGTGAATTCCTTTTTTAGAACTGCTACATATATATATATATATGAGTGATGACATAAGCCATGATTCTGAAAGGACTCATAAGCACTGCAGGTCAGAATATATCTGCCAAAATAGAAAGCATTCCTCTTTTGGGGATCTCTTAAATAGTTTTACTTATTTTTGATTTATTTCATTTCATTTCTTTTCTTTTATTTATCCTCCCAGTGACTCTTAATTGTGTTATCAAATGTGATAGATGATGGCATGTATTCAAAATGAGAAGCATACTGGTTTTAAATTTATAACTACTGATGTTTCCTAGTTGAAGAAAAGTGGCATTCAACTAGTTATGGTTTCATTTTTTTATTTGATTTTAGTTCTTCTTGAGCTGCCCATGGTTTTATCAGACATTGTTAACCTGAGTTCCTTTTGGTAAATTTCAGGGTATCTCTGAGCTTAGGCAATGGAGAAATGTACATGTGTATTGTAATTGACATTTAAAATTAAATATTTTTAAGAAGTTAAAATGTTTTTTTTTTCAGACTAAAGGCATTATTGTACCACAAAGGTATCTACAACAAACAAATACTAACAAAGTCTAATTCATACTGAATTTCCAATGTAACTGCCACAATCATATTCTTTGTGGTTGAGTCACTGCAGTTGTCTCTGAACATTTTTTTTAAAACAAATTTATTTACTTTTAATACAATTGTTTTATGAATCATGTTGGGATAGAAGAATCAGAATAAAAGAGAAAAACCGTGGGAGAAGGAAAAAAAACAGAAAAAAGAAGTGAACACAGCAAGTGTTGATTTATATCAATTTCTATAGTTCTGTTTCTGGATGCAGACAGCCTTTTCTGTCCAAAGTCTATTGGGATTGCTTTTGGATCACTGGGCCATGGAGAAGAACCAAGGCTTTCCTAGTTTATCATTGCACATTCATGCTGTTATTGTGCATAATGCACTCCTGGTTCTGCTTGTTTCACTCAGCATCAGTTTGTGAAAATCTTTCCAGGTCTTTCTAACATCCGCTTGATTGCCATCCTCTGCATAACAATAATATTCCAGGACTTCCGTGGGGCGGAGCCAAGATGTCAGAGTGAAAACATGACTCTCTGTGTACCTCTCCGAACTTCTCTGAAACCAACAATAAAATAAGCCTCTTAACTGATCTTCAAGTCAACGAATCCAGAAATATTTGGACACTGCTTTCTGAAGAACTTCATATCAGGTTGGTCTAACTCGGACAGAGAGATAAATAAGGGAACTCGGGTATAGGTGGGAAGTGAGGTTGTGACTCAGCTCAGCTCATCTTGGCAGAAACTCCACACTCCAAACTCCAAACACCTGGAGTTTATCTGAGGCACTCGGGACACTCTGCCCTGATTGTGGACAGGTGTTCTGCAGACTTGCCTTGTTTTAGGAATAATCCGGATTTAGTCCTAGCCCCCACAGGCCCACCACCTTAAGTTAATTCACCGAATTGCCCCAGGGCAAAGATTTTTTCCGAGCCTTAAAGAGACATCCACGCTGTCTAAAAAAAATGAGGAAGCAAGAGAGAGCTCTCACCGTAGACAGCTTTTATCAAGAGAAAGAAGGGATGACCCCATATCCTGAGGTTCCTTTAGACAAATCTCCAAAGGAAGTTAATAAGGACCATCACTGGTCACTTTTTCAAAAGGCCTTTTTGGAACATTGCAAAAGGAACCTCATAAGAGAGCTGGAGGATAAATGGGAACATAAATTGAAATCAGTGCAAGAAGGATATGATGCCCTGCAAAAGAGATATGAAAAAGACACCAATTTATTGAAAAATAAAATTAGTGAAGTGGAAAAAGAGTGCAATGAAAAACAAAAAAATCAATTGGCCAGTTACAAAAGGAGCTTAAAAAGGTAACTGAAGAATACACTTTAAAAATGAGAATTGAACAAATGCAAGTGAATGATTTAGTAAGACTTCAAGAATCAGTCAAACAAAAACAAAAAAAAATGAAAAATTAGAAGAAAATATAAAATATCTCTTAGGAAAAACAACTGACTTGGAAAGTAGATCTAGGAGAGACAATCTAAGGATTACTGGACTTTCTGAAAGTCATGATGAAAAAAAGAATCTAAACACTATCTTCCAGGAAATCCTGAAAGAAAAGTGCCCTGAGATTGTAGAATCAGAAGGCAAAATCACCATTGAAAGAATTCACCGATCACCTCCTGAAAGAGACCCCAAAGTTAAAACCCCAAGGAATATCGTGGCTAAATTTCAGGACTATTGCACCAAGGAAAAGATTCTGCTAGCAGCTAGAAAGAAACAATTCAAATACCGAGGATCAATAATTAGAATCACACACGATTTGTCAGCCTCCACATTGAAGTATCAAAGGGCTTGGAACCAGATATTCTGAAAGGCAAAGGAACTTGGTTTACAGCCAAGAATAACCTATCCAGCTAGACTGAGCATTATCCTCCAGAGAAGAAGATGGTCATTCAATGATATAGGTGAATTTCACCTATTTCTAATGAAAAGACCGGATCTGAACAAAAAATTTGACCTCCAAACACAGAACTCAAGAGAATCACAAAAAGGTTAAAAGGAAAGGACTCTTGAGAACTTTATTTCTACTAGGGGGATACTTAACGTTTGGGGGTATAATTAACTAGATATTACTTTGATAATATGAAAAAGAGAACTAGAGGGGGAAAGGTTGTCATACTGGGGAAAAGAGGGAAAATGTGGTAAAATAAGATCTAAAAAAGGAGGTTAAAAACAAGGTAAAATCTCTTGAGAAGCCAAAGAAAACCTAATATAATTGAGAGAAAGAGGGGAGGGAGATGAGCATTGTGTAAATCTTACTCTCATCAGGTTGGGTTCTAAAAGTGTATATCAGACACTTGATTTCACATAGAAACTTGTCTGTTGCTATTGGGAAGTGGGAGGGAAAGGAGGAAAAAGAAAGAGATAAACTATTAGAAGGGAAAATAGAAGAATCAGGGGAAAGGAGTTTAAAAAAAAGGGGAGGCGATCTAAAGGGTGGTGGATTGTTTGGGAGAGGGGGTCATCAAAAGGAAAGTATTGAGGAGGGGGGAAGGGAGAAAGGGGAAAGAAAAGGGGAAAACATAACTTGGGTAAATAATATGGCGGGAAATAAAGAATTAGTTATTCTAACTGTGAATGTGAATGGGATGAACTCTCCCATAAAGCAGTAGCGGATATCAGACTGGATTAAAAACCAGAATCCCATAATATGTTGGTACGGGCTAAGAAATAGAGCAATCGATTAGTGGCACAGGATAGGTTATCAGGACAATCTAGGCAATAACCTTAACAATTTAGTGTGTGATAAACCCAAAGACCCCAGCTTTTGGGATAAGTAGTCAGTATTTGGCAAAAACTGTTGGGAAAATTGGATACTAGTGTGGAAGAAATTAGGGCTTGACCTACACCTAACACCACGTACCAAGATAAGATCTAAATGGGTTCAAGATCTAGATATAAAGAGTGATTTTGTAAGCAAGTTAGAGGAACGTAATATCACCTCTCTAACCTGTGGAGATGGAATAAATGTATGTCCAAAGAAGATCTGGAACTCCTAACTGAACACCAGATGGATAATTTTGATTATAGTAAGTTAAAAAGTTTCTGTAAAAATAAAACTAATGCAGACAAGATTAGGAGGGAAGCATCAAACTGGGAAATAATCTTTACATTTAATGCTTCTGATAAAGGCTTCATTTCTAAAATATATAGAGAATAGTCTCATATATATAAGAATTCAAGCCACTCTTCAATAGATAAGTGGTCAAGGGATATGAACCGACAATTTTCAGATGATATAATTAAAACCATTTCTAGTCATATGAAAAAGTTGCTCCAAATCACTATTGATCAGAGAAATGCAAATTAAGACAACTCTGAGGTACCACTACACACCTGTCAGATTGGCTAAAATGACAGGAAAAGATAACGATGAATGTTGGAGGGGATGTGGGAAAACTGGGACACTAATACATTGTTGATGGAGCTGTGAACGGATCCAACCATTCTGGAGAGCAATTTGGAGCTATGCTCAAAAAGTTATCAAACTATGCATACCCTTTGATCCAGCAATGTTTCTATTGGGCTTATATCCCAAAGAAATCATAAGAGAAGGAAAGGGACCCACATGTGCAAGAATGTTTGTAGCAGCTCTTCTTGTAGTGGCTAGAAACTGGAAACTGAAGGGATGCCCATCAATTGGAAAGTGGCTAAATAAATTATGGTATATGAAAGTTATGGAATATTATTGCTCTGTGAGAAACGACCAGCAGGACGATTTCAGAGAGGCCTGGAGAGACTTGCATGAACTGATGCTGAGTGAAATGAACAGAACCAGGAGATCATTATACACAGCAACAACAGTATTACATGATGATCAATTCTGATGGCCATGGCTCTCTGCAACAAAGAATTGTCTCAAACCAATTCCAATTGTTCACTGAAGAAAACCATATACACCCAGGGAGAGGGATATGAAATATGGACCACAACGTAACATTTTCATGATCTCTATTGATGTTTGCTTGCATTGTGTTGCCTTTCTCTGGTTTTCTTTTTTTTTCTTGTAGATAGCATTTTTCTTGCACAACTTGTCAACTATTATTACATTATTAACATGTAGTGGACTTCCTGCCATCTAGGGGAGGGGAGGGGACTGGGGGTAAAAGTTGTAATGGAGAGCTTTGTAAAGATCCATCCTGGGGAACTACCCATACATATGTTACACAAATAAAAAGCTTTAATTAAAAAAACAAAGAAAAGAACCTGTGTAACTGCAGCTAAAATATACTCTCAATCATTAAACATTCATTAAGCACCTATTATTTACGAGGTGTTATGCTATTACTTTCACATATCACAACTTGTTGAGCCTTTCCCCAATTGATGGGTATCTTCTCAAGATTCGGCCTGAGATTTTTTTTTCTTATTTTTTTTCGAGGCTATTGGGGTTAAGCAATTTCCCCAGGGTCACACAGCTAGGAGGCATTAATTGTGTGAGGACAGATTTGAACTCAGGTCCTGCTAACTCCAGGAGTTATGCCATGTAGTTGCCCGGGCCTGAGCTTTCTTTTTTTTTCCTTTCTTTCTTTTTTTTTAAATTAAAGCTTTTTATTTACAAAACATATACATGGTTAAGGAAAGGAAGTGAGAAATTTAGCAGGAGTAGCAGCAGTAGCAGTAGTAGTAGTAGTAGTAGTAGTAGTAGTAGTAGTAGTAGTAGTAGTA
>JAJPUD010013589.1:8236-28175 GCA_023553655.1 Myrmecobius fasciatus
AAATAAAATCCAGCTACTTGATAAGAAAAAATAAAAAAATAAAAAAGTATTAATAAATATATATATATGCATATATATATATATAAAATAAAAAAAAAACATTTGTTATTGGCTAAGAAACAGAGTAGTTGATCAGTGGAATAGGTAAGGTTCACAAAACAAAATAGTCATTGACTATAGTAATCTACTGTTTGACACACCCAAAGACCCTAGCTTTTCCGATAAGAATTCATTATTTGACAAAAACTTCTGGGAAAGTTGGAAACTAGTACAGCAGAAATTAGACATAGACCCACACCTAACACCATATACCAATATAAGGGTGAAATGGGCTCATGATCTAGACATAAAAATGGTATTATAAATACATTAGAAAAACATATTATAGTTTTCCTCTCAGATTTCTGGAGTAGGGAGGAATTTGTGACCAAAGAAGAACTAGAGATCATTGTTGATCACAAAATAGGTAATTTTGATTATATTAAGCGAAAACATTTTTTGTACAAACAAAACTAAAGCAGACAAGATTAGAAGGGAAGCAATAAATGAGGAAAACATTTTTACATTCAAAGGTTCTGATAAACCTCATTTTTAAGATATATAGAGAATTAACTCAAATTTACAAGAATTCAAGCCATTCTCCAATTATAAGTGGTCAAAAGATATGAGCAGACAATTTTCAGATGAATAAATTGAAACTATGTCTAGTCATATGAAAATGTGCTCCAAATCACTATTGATCAGGGAAATGCAAATTAAGACAACTCTGAGACACCACTACACACCTGTCAGATTGGCTAAGATGACAGGAAAAGATAATGATGAATGTTGGAAGGGATGTGGGAAAACTGGACACTGATACATTGTTGGTGGAACTGTGAACGGATCCAACCATTCTGGAGAGCATTTTGGAAGTATGCTCAAAAAGTTATCAAACTCTGCATACCCTTTGACCAGCAGTGTTTCTACTGGGCTTATATCCCAAAGAGATCTTAAAGGAGGTAAATGGACCCATATGTTCAAAAATGTTTGTGGCAGCCCTTTTTGTAGTGGCTAGAAACTGGAAACTGAATGGATGACCATCAACTGTAGAATGGCTGAATAAATTATGGTATATGAATGTGATGGAATATTATTGTTTTGTAAGAAACAACCAGCAGGATGATTTCAGAGAGGCCTGGAGAGACTTTCATGAACTGATGTTAAGTTAAATGAATAGAACCAGAAGATCACTTTACATGGCAACAAGATTATATGATGATCAATTCTGATGGATATGGCTCTCTTTAACAATGAGATAATCCAGTCCAGTTCCAATTGTTCAGTGATGAAGAAAGCCATCTACATGTAGAAAGAGGCCTGTGGGAATTGAATGTGGACCACAACATAGCATTTTCATGTTTTCTGTTAATGTTTGTTTTCCTTTTGTTTTCCTTCTCAGTTTTTTTCTTTCTAGATCCGATTTTTCTTTTGATGCGATATAATTGTACAAATGTGTATACATATATTGGATTTAACAAACATTTTAAAATATTTAACATGTACTGGACTACCTGCCATCTAGGGGAGACCATGAGAGGAAGGAGGAAAAAATTTGGAACAGAAAGTTTCACAAGGGTCAGTGTTGAAAAATTATCCATGCAGAAGATAGATGAAATATCTGATGTTGATAATAACAATCTAAAGTGCTTTTATGATGCACTGGAGGCCAAAGACATATGGATCAACTCAACTACTCAGTGCTGATGGAGCTACATTGATTAGTGATAAGGTCATGATCCTAGAGATATGGACTGAACACTTTCTTCATATTCTCAACAGACCATCATCAGTCAATGCTGAGACCATTAGCTGTTTACTTCAAGTTGAAATCAATTCCTCTATAGCTGAAGTTTCAACAGAAGAAACAGTCTTGAATTCTATTACGTTCCTTTCATGTGGCAAAACACTTGGTGCTGATTCTATACCAGATGAGATTTACATGGTGGGGTTCATTACTTATACAAAAACTGACTGTAATTTTCCAGATTATATGGCAAGAAGAGGTTATGCACCAGAAGGTCAAGGATACCTTCATTATCCATCTCTAAGGTTTGACATGAAAATTAAATAAAATAACCAATTTAAAAATTTTTTTGCAAACATTACAATGCTATATAAAATGTTGTCATATCAAGAAATGTTCTAATTGAAGATAGTGATATAGAAAGAGTTCTTTCAGGAAGTATCAAATAAGTTTTTCTTTGGCAAAACATAATTTTAAATAAATAACAAATACATTTCAAAATTACCTTATGTTTGTCTGGGGAAGAGCTTGCAACCTTTTTTGATTGGAGTGTCAATTTAATTGAGAAATTTTTTTCTCCCTCTCAATATTAAATAAAAATGAGATTAGTATTAATGCATATAGATTTGAAAAAGAATAAGAACTAAGTGTTTCAAGGATAAGTATCCCTAGTCTCTTCCATTATCAGAACATAAATTTTGGGAAGCTATTGCTATGAATTTAATTTACAAATGGAAATTTCAATTATTCAACTTAAAGTCTAAGGAATCTAAAGCCATTATTTACACATTCCCCTGCTTCTCAGATCACAAACAAAATTAGAAAATAAATTAAGAAGAAAATGCAATATCTGAAAGGAAAACAAATTTCACACAAGTTTGTCAGGAGGCATTTCATTTTGCTTCTTTTGTGAGTGTGTGTACCTAAACAAATGCCGTTGGTAATCACACAATTAAATTAGTCAACACTTCTGTTTCCTTGATTCATTAGCTTAATGACTTTTTGCACCCTTTGCAGAAAACATAGAATTAATAAGATTTTGAGTTACAAAAAGCTTCCTTGTAATTTATTTCCCAGTTCATTAAATAGAAATATATTTTTTAAAATTAATTACAATCACCAATTCATAACTATAGATCCGGTTCAGGTTTGGAGTTAGGGGGAAAGACATCTTTTTGTAAATTTTTTTTTCTATTTCTGTTATTTTTTACCGGCAAAAATATTCACTGGGATATTTCCAAAATATTCATAAGATGAATGTTAAAAAGGTAGATTTGAAAAGCATTTAGATTCAAATGAAAGATGTTGATGAAGGGAAGATGTTTTTGCTTGAAATCTTATGAAGGTAATCATTAATGTAATCTGTGGCAAGTTATGTATTAAGCATTTTCACATCAATTAATCATCTCCAAATTTATCCTGAAATTAAAATATTTCCTATTAAAAGCATCAGTCTGCACAATCCATACAGAATAGGTTTCTACTAAGTAGAGATATCAGAGAAACACAGATTTGAACCTACTCACCACATAACACAACCCATATCTGTAGAGAAATCTATAGTACTATCCAGCAAGATTTTATCTAATCTTTACTAGAAGAAGTGGGGAAAGGGAAACAAACTCAACTAATTCTTACTTGGCATATATTAGTCACTTAACATATTTTGTAAACCATTTTCTGGACATCAAGTCTGAATCGGTCCCTTTTAATGTTCCACTATTCCTCCTGGTTCTTCTCAATGAAGACAAACAAAACATGACTAGTTTCTCATCCACAAAGATAGCCTCCCTTTGCCCACTTCTACCCTCAGTCTTTTATCTGTCCTAAATATCTTTAGTTCCTTTGACTTTTTCTCATATCGTCCATGCCCATCTCTGGACACTCTCCAACTTAGCAATGTGCTTAATAATATAAGAAGGTTTTGGTCAATGGTACTCCATTCCAAAGTATGACTAGTTTGTTCTGTCTGCTACCAGTGTATTTGAAAGAGAATGGGGAACCTGGCTTCCCAAATTTATGGTGGGATATAGTAGAAAGACCCTATTCCCTGGTGGGTCACATGTGGAACATTCTTGAAATGATATAAATTCATTAACCATATTCGAAGGAGACAGATTATTGATTGGATGATGGATATATTTGAATGTCAAAAAGTTTTGATCCATCATCTAATTTTTATCCTTTTCCTTGAAATTATTACCTTAATTTCTAGGGCAGTGGATAGTGTTATCATAATCATTAGCATCTGAGTACCAGCTAGATTTATAAAATAAAGTTTATTACATTTTTCCCCTTTTATTTATATTTAACACACATTTCATTTTATCTGACAATATTTACACTAGTTTGAAATAACATTCATCATCCTGAAAGATCAAACTTTAGTAAGAAAAAAGTTCCTAATGAAAGAAGTATTTGTGAATCTTCTGAACTCATTAGAGCAATGTGATAATTAACTGTTATAGTTATGAAGGATATTTGCCGGAAAGTAAAATGAAAGAAAAATATAAATACTGATTACTTCCTTCAATATTTTTATATGCATGTTCTTTCTACCTTATCCATTTTAATGCTTTTTGTCTTCATGGTTTGAATTGTTGTGGCAGAGAGAGACAGGCGAAAAGGCAGCAAAGACAGTGACAGAGAGAGACAGAGAACAAAAATAGAGACATAAAGAAAGACAGAAACAGAGACACAAAAAGGGAGAGAAAAATAGAGGCAGAGGCAGAAAGATAAAGACAAAGACAGGGAAACAAAGATAGCAAGACAGAAAGAGAGACAAAGAAAGGGCCCAAGCCAGCGAGTAAGAGAAAAACGGAATGATAAAGTCAGAAAGACAGTGAAACAGGACAGACAGAGAAAGAGACACATAGAGAAAGACAGAGAGGCAAATCAGAGACAGGGAAAGAGAGACAGAAAGAAAGAGACAGAGATAAGAAAAGTCAGGAGATATAGATACAGAAAGAGACAGACAAAAAGAGACAGAGACAGAGACAAAGTCAGAGACAGAAAGACAGAGAGGCAGAGACAGACAGATAGAAATAGAGAGACTAAGACAGAGGCACAGAAATAGACAGAGACAAAGATCAATCATCTGTTTGTTATCCTCTAGTATTTGATTTTATGCACTTTGCTAGGGTGATGTGTACAGACTTCCAGTGTAGTTCATGATCTAATACATTGTCATTCTTTTCAATTATATAGATCCTTTAACACATACTGTCTCTAGGTATAGGTTTTGAGAACTCAAGTTCATTGTAACATCACTACTAGATATATGTTCCAAGGAGATCAAAAGCTAAGAGGAAGTTAGATAGATACATAGATAGATAATTAAGTAGGTAGATAGTAGATGAATAGGTAGATATATGGATGGATAGATGGATATAAATATGGAGATTTAACTCTATCTTCATCTCTATTCATATTTTTTGTATATCTATAATTATATAACAGATATAAATATATGTATGTATATATTAGTATATGTGTGTATAGTATCCATATATGTGCATGCAAATGTTTGTGCATGCATATATATGTACACTTGTAGGTTGGGAATAACAAAATAAAATGTCATATGAATATTGTAAAATGCTTTTGAACTGTAAGAAATCTGTTGGTGAAAATAAATGATAAGGGCTAAAATCAAGAATATATGTAAAAGGTCTGACATTCAGGAAGAAAGAAAGAATGGGAGATATGTAAGATGTTTGAGAATAAATATGGAATTTGAATCAAATAGTCTCACTTTTTTATTTCCCAAAGAGATGCGTGAGATTTAAATGTCAGAATTTCTGGAATCATCGAATGTCAGGCTGAACAAAAACCACAATGACCTAATCCAGACCATTCCACCAAATGAATTTACACAACACATATGACAAATGGTCACCCATTCCCTGTAGACTTCCAGTGAGAAAGAAATTACCTCTTGAGGCAGTCCATTCAAGTAGAAATTCAAATCCATTCAAGTATAAAATCTGTTCCATATGGATTCATAGTTGAATTGTTTCAAACATTTAAAGAGTAATTAATGCTTATAATATACAGATTGTTATCAAATATCAAAACGTACCAAAATTATTTTAGGTGGAAAAATTCTTAATATCCAAGCCAAGGAAGAATAATTCAAAAGGAAATATAAAACTGTCATTTGTGAATAACAATATAAAATATAAAGTGAGGAAGAGAAAAGAGAGACAGAGACAAAGAAAGAGACTGAGAGTTAATATTAGAAAATAAGACAAAGCACCATGATCAATGAATTTTTATGCCAGGAAATTAAAGTTCAGTATTAGGAAAGAAATTACTACAGTTAATTTTATTCAAAGCAAAAGCATAAAAACCTATTGTGTATGTGTATAAATGTGTGCTTATTAATAGGTGTATAAAAAAGGCTGTGACAAAATTTAAGGCTTATTTATTCCAAAAATCCCTACTAAGTGTAAGTTTAAAATAATTTTAAACAATATGGTTAATTTGTAATCCTAAACTCAAATAATATATACACATATACATATTTTAAAATGCATATAATCCATAGTATGTAGTATTTTATATATACACTATGCATATATACATATTATAATAAATACACATATGCATACACATATATGTGTATAGATATACATACACAAACACACACATATGTATACATATATATATATATACAAATAGATATATATATATACACACATATATACAGACATAAAGGAGAAAGCTGAGGTCAAAATTTTCTCAAGAAGATTCAGCTATTGAATAGCAAATATCTATTCTTTACTCTTCTTTCCAATACTTAACTATTTTTCCTTTCTGCATTCCTCATCTCATAATTTGCTAGCAAATCTGATTAGAATTATTTATTGTCATATAAATAATGTAATAGAAAATATATAGAACTTGGAAGACATTTGAGTTCTACCTTTGAAGCTTTTCAGTTACTGGGCCATTCTTAAGTCCTTTTCAATAAATATAAGAATAATATAAGGATGGTCATCTCCCCTCACTGTTTAGTTGAAATATTTCTAGCAATGTTAGCAATAGCAATAAGAATAATAAGTAAATATATTAAAAGCATAAGAAAAGTAAAAAAAAAGAGAAAATTATTCCTATTTGCTGAACCCAAGCTAATTCCTTTATAAAACTCTAGTGAATGAACAAAGTAAACATATCAGTTTTCTTCAAGTTTTGCTCACTTCACATCAATTAGTAGAAAATTTCCCAGGTTTTTCTCATTTTTTCTGGTACAAGATAACATCCCCTTCATTTAACCTCTCCATTCATATGTCATAATTTGTCTATTCATTTATTGGAAACTAACCACATTTTTTCCTATTTGGAGCTATTATGAAAAGGACTGCCATAAATATTTTTGTAGTTACATAACAATTCCCTTTTTGATTTCTTTGTATAATAGTAATAGTAAAGTTGTAGTATAATAGTGGCTTAGTTGAGTAAAACATACACAGTTTAGTAATAATTGATTTCCAGAATGGCTAGTTAAATCCCTAACCTTATCAACTGTTAACTAGTATGTCTGCTTTCCTGAGTCCCTCCAACATTTATTATTTTCTGTGTTTAATTCTTCCAATCTTATAAGTGCAAGGTAAAATTTCAAACTTTCTTTAATTTGCATTTCTCTAATTATTTGTGATGTAGAGCTTTCTTTAATTATCTATGACAATATATCTAATGGAAAATGGCATTTGACTTATAAATTCAAAGTAATTATTTTTTTTTCCAGTTCTAACCTTGTAAAATATATTTAGAAGTGCTGTGGTCAGGTTGTGGGAGGGACAATTTTGATAAAGTGTCTACTAACCAAAATTTCTCAGCCTTTCCAAAAGCCAAATAAACTACTATCTACATATTTTTTGGTAAAGACCCAAGAGGGGTTATTCATTCACAAAATATTAGATCCACTGTTTCTCATTCTAACAAATAACATAAGCAATTTTCTCCATAGAATCTTGAAGACTCTCCTTTACCCTGAATGATGTCAGAGGAACAATATGGTATAACCTTATGAATATACTTTATTGATCACGCAAGCAAGCTACAGAGCTGTTATGTCTCACTGGTACTGTTGGAAGTAACAAGAGCTAGAGTAAGACCTCCTATTTATTCTATTAGATCACCTGGTATAGAGTTGGCTATATAGGAAAAGGCTTTGGATTCTGAGACAGAGACATATATATTAGTTTCAGTTCTTATTATTGCACACTGTTGAATTTACAACAACTTCAAGATTCATGTTAATCATCTTTTAAAATAAAGGCAATAATAACTGAAATAAGTACTCCCTAGGGATATTTTGTAAGGACAGTGCTTTGTAAACCATAGATAAATCAAGAATGTCTGATTGATTTTGTGACTACTCATTGCACCAATGCAGATAGCAACACCTTTATGTTTTAAAAGAAGTTTCCCTGAATTATTATGACTTAAAATCATTCCATTATCATCTGGTAGCCAAACTACTACAGATATAATAACCTTTTGTTACTTCAGAAAGTTAAGACAAAGACAACAGCTCCACAGTTAATCAGACAATTAATAAACAAGTCCTTATTAAGAAGGTTGTACAGTGTAGATGTAATAGCAGTCCTGGAATCAGGAAGACTCCTCTCAGATATTTATTAGTTGTATGACCTTGGGCAAGTGACATAATCCCATTGCCTTAAATTTTCTCATCTGAAAAATGGCCTGGAAAAATGAAAGCAAACCCTCTAGCGTCATTAACAAGAAAACCCCAAATGGCATCACAAAGAGTCAGACATGAATGAAAAAATGACCAAATTTCACCCAAAAAATACTATTAGGAAACAACTTAGCACCAGATATTGGTTAGGCAATAGGACTGCAAATACAAAGAATGAAATAATCCTTACTCACAAGTAGCTCACAATCTATTAAGAAAAACAAGGATATTTAGAAATATATATATAATATACATGCAAAGTGAAAAATGCATACAACATATCCATATGTTAAATACAAAGTTGTTTGAAACATAGGTTAATAGCATTTTTGGACAATAGGAAAATACATTAGGAAAGTCCTTAATGTCACAGCTGGACTCAGTGTTGTTCATCTTGCTAAGATCTGTAACTCTTTCTTGGCATGTTAGCCAGGCCCTCCAGGTACCTGCACTGACTAAGATATCTTTGTGCTTTCCTAAGTGGTCTTTGGGAATTTCTGTGGATTTAAAGAAAAATCAGTCATCTCAAGTCAATTTCTCTCAATTTAGGCTGGCCACTGGTGGACGGATGTCCAGAGCTTTAGCAGGCCTATAATTGATGCTACTTAGTAGGACCCTTCCAGGGGAACAGATTTCAAGATTTAATCATCTTCCACAATCTGGTGCATCAACAGAAAAAGGTTTGCTTCATCTATTAAGAAAAAGAATGGCTAAAAATTGCAGAATTTCTTTAAAATTATAACTGACTTGAAAGATTAAGGATCTTTTTTTCTTTATTCTCTTTTCTCTAGCAAACACTTTTCAAGTTCAGCCTACTCATTATTGCTCCTCCAGGGACCAAGGAGTGCAGCCTCATAATCTGTATAAATGGTCTTCTATTTTCTGTTGCCACATGAACCACGGATAAAATTCAAAGACATGCTCCCACTGTCCCTGTCATTCCATGTGAATCAGAAAATTAGATAAGGTCAAACAAAAAAACTAAAATCTCTTATTTGCTTAGGAACATAATTCTCCACAAGGTTCCTTCTCCAGTAATGACGATGCATGTACTCAAAGGAAATGGAAATGCATGTTATTCAGATGCTTTTTTCCCCCAATTTCTGGGAGGTAAAATGAGGGAACAAAGATGGATGATTTAATCTTAGCAACGTACCTTCAAATACCTTTAATCTGTAGCTTTTCTGTTAAGATTTCAGCAGCTATGTTTCTAGACATTGAGTCATCTTCTCTTCAGAGAATCTTAAAGCATATATTGTTTTTTTTCTTTTTTTTAACTTTTTTATTTGCAAAACATATGTATGGGTAATTCTTCAACATTAATCCTTACAAAGTTTTCTGTTACAAATTTTCCCCCCCTATTCCCCACCCCTCCCTTAGATGGCAGGAAAAACACTACATGTTAATTATGTCAAAATACTTGATAAATCGAATATATGTATACATATTTCCACACATCATTGTTGTGCAAGAAAAATCGTATTTACAAGAAAGAAAAATCAGATAAAGGAAACCCAATGCAAGCAAACATTAATAGAGAGCATGAAAATGTTATGTTGTGGTTAAAGCATATATTGTTAAGCATATATTATTAAAGCATATATTATTTAAAAGTCACAGTCTGGAGAATGAACAAGTAGATTGGAGGAAGGAAGAATTGAGGGAGAGATAAAGGAAGAAAGGACTAAAGGGAAGGGAAGGGAAAAGTAAAAAAGAGAAAGTATGGGAAGGAAGAAGAAGCAAGAAAGGAAGGAAAGAAAGGACAAAGGAAAAAGAAGAAAAGAAAGAACAGAGGGAAGGACGGAAGCAAGCAAGGAAGGAAGGAAGGAAGGAAGAAGGAAGGAAGGAAGAAAGGAAGGAAGGAAGGAAAAAAGAGGAAGGCAGGGAAAAAGGGAGGGAAGGAAGAAAGGGAAAAAACAAAGAAAGAAAGGAAGGGAAGAGGGAAGGAAGGCATTGCAGAACCCAAATATTTTAAAGTGCCAATTTTATGACTCATTTTTGAAACTGATAGTGTTGTCATTATTTTTAGCAGACCATTTCTACTTTAAAACTTTAAAAAAATTGGTAGAGGGATCATTTATTTAGTTTCCTTCTTTTCCTTACAAGAAACACCTGCTCTCCATTCTGAGAGGAAAGATGCTTCCTCATAGTCTACTGCCTACACAATATGCTAAGAAAAGAAATCCCCTCTCATTTACCTCAAGGTTCCTATGTCAGCCCATTGTCATATTCTTAATCCACATTGTTTACTTTTCTGTTTATACTGATTGAAGATTCCTTAGGAATGACTGTTTTTTCACCCAAATGTTAGATAAGGACCAAATTATGGATAAGGGGCTGAGCTTAGGGTTTGGAAAAACTGGGCTTAAATTCTGCCCCTGACAGAGTAACTCTTTGTTACTAACCTCTCAGTTTTCCATTCCCCAAATGTAAATTATAGATGAGTTATCAACCTATATTTTATAAATAATATCTAAATCAAGAGTTTAGCTGTTTAATGAAAAACACATGTAAATATAGCGGTTATTTCTGATTTTTTTTTATTTCAAGTTGATTTGTATTAGTAGATAAGTTATGAGGAAAAAGGAGGCTAATTGTCCCTCTCCCTCTTCCTCTCCCTCTCCTTCTTCCTCTCCTTCTCCCTCTCCCTCTCCTCTCTCTGTCTCTTCTCTTCTCTTCTCTCTCTCTCTCTCTCTCTCTCTCTCTCTCTCTCTCTCTCTCTCCTCCCCTCTCTCCTTCTCTCTCTCTCTTCTTTTAAAAGAATTAAAACTATAAACAACTATATGCAAGATAGAGTAATGCAAATCCAAATGCCTTGAGTTTTTTGCTTTATACCCATCAACATGACAAAGATAATGAAATAGGAATCACTAATGTTTCAGAGATTGTAGGGATACGATAATACTAATGGACTCTGAGCAAATCTGGAAATTGATCCCTTCATTTTCCAAGAAAATATGGAATTATGCTTTAAAATGATGAAAATATCCATATGTTTTGAGCCAGATATGTTGTTGCAAGGTACATACACCATGGTGGTCAAAGCCCCCCCCCCATGACCTATACACACCAAAATATCTATAGTAATGCTTTTTTGTAGCAGTAAAGAATTGTCATCAAATAATTGACCAGGAGTTGAGGGAAAAATTGAACAAATGATTGTTCCCAAATTAAGAGAATATTGCCACATTGTAAGAAAAGCTGAATAGGAATACTAGAGGGAAGGCATCGTTTTATAGTTAGTATGTGCTGGAAATAGTGTGCAGGTGTTTGAATTTTTTTTTCAGTCACTAAGCACATCCCTCTATCTTCAAGTCTACCACTTGTCTCACAGAAATACAAATGCAAACAAAAGATATCATTAAAGGCTCTTTGCCCCACAGATCCTGCATAATGTACTTAACCTCTGACTAATCTAGACAACTGTCTTTAAAATGCTTTGATAAAGAGTTTCTTCAGTGGGAGCTCCCTAAACCAGTGAAAACACAGGTCTTTACTAAATATGAAATCCATCCACCAAAACAGATTAGCATCTCATCTGTCATTATTAATCTTAATTAATGGTCAGAGGCAATGAGAAGTTTAGAGTTTTGCTGAAGGTCATACAGGTAGCATTTTTAGAAACAAGCCAAATCCAATCCCTATCCCAAGGCCTAATCTCTGACTTCCTTCTTTTTACAAGAAGCCTTTTTTGGTCCCATTTGATGCCAATTTCCTCCCTTTGAGATAAAATATAATTGAGTCTATATAATATGTATATAGAACTTTGCATACTGTCTCCTCCAATAGACTGTGAGCTCCTTAAGGGCAAGAATTGTTTGCTTGCTTCCTTTTCTTTTTATCTCCAATGCTTTGCAGTGTTCAACACATAGTAGACTCTTAATAAATGAAAATTGACTAGTGCATTGTTGGTGGAGTTGTCAAGTGATCCAGCCATTCTGAAGAGTAATCTGTCCAAAGTGCTATCAAACTGTGCCATACACTTTGATCTAGCAGTGTAACTACCAGATCTATATCCCAAAGAGATAATCAAAAAAGGAAAAGGATCCATAAGTGCAAAAACACTTGTAGCAGTTCTTTTTATAGTGGCAAGGAACTGGAAACTGAGTGGATACCCATCAGTTGGGGAATGACTGAATAAGTTTTGGGATCTGAATATTATTAGATATTATTATCCTATAAGCAATGATGAGCAGGCTCACCTACAGGGAAAGACCTGCATGGACTGATGAGGAGTGAAGTGAGAAGAAGCAGGAGGACATTGTACACAGTAACAACAGGATTATGTGATGGTCAACTGTGATGGATTTTGTTCTCTTCAAGAAAGCAGTGATTCAAGGAATTCCAGTAAAGTTGGAATAGAAAATGTTAATCATATCCAGGGAGAGAACTATGGAAGTGAATATGGATGGAAGTCACTATTTTCATCTTTTTGTTCACTTTTTTCTTTCTTTTTTTTCCTTTTGATCTGATTTTTCTTACACAACATGACAAATATGGAAATATGTTTAAAAGGATTGCATATACTTAACCTATACCAGATCCCTTGCTGTCTTGAGGAGGGAAGGAGGGAGGTAATGGAGGGGAGGGAGAAGCATTTAGAACATAGAATTTTGCAAAAATGTAAGTGAAAAACTATCTTTACATATATTTGGAAAAATAAAATACTATTGAACAGAAGTGTTGTTCAATAGTTCTTGCAACAGCAAGATTGTACAATGATCAATTCTGATGCATGTGGCTCTTGTCAACAATGAGGTGATTCAGACCAATTTCAATGATCTTGTGATGAAGAAAGCCATCTGAGCACACAGAGAGGATTGTGGGGGCTGAGTATGGACCACAATACAGCATTTTCACTCTTTTTGTTATTCTTTTCTTGCATTTTGCTTTCTTTCTCATTTTCTTTCTTTTGGATTTGATTTTTCTTGTGTAGCATATTTGTGGATATGTATAGAGAAATTGCTCATGTTTATTGGATCATTTGCCAACTGAGGGGAGGTGGGAAGGGAAGGGAAAAATTAGGACACAGGGTTTTGTAGGGCTGAATGCCAAAATTATCCATGTTTATATTTTGAAAATAAAAAGTTATAATTTAAAAAAATAAATATATAAAAGTAAACATATAAAAAAATGAGTATTGTTTGGTAAAATGTCTATCAGCTCTCCCATAATGCCTTTCTATTATATAATTTACTCTGCATGGAGTGGTCTGAAAGATCTAGATTCAACTCCTGCCTCAAACAATAGTTGGATAACAATTCACTTCTCTCAGATTGTTTCCCCATTTGTAAAATGAGCAAGATAATATCTATTCTCACAGGATTATTGTGAGGATTAAATGAGATCCAATGTGTGTGTGTGTGTGTGTATGGATTATATAAATGTGTGTATGTGTATTCATGCACTCACGTGTGAATAGGGAATATGCAAACTAAAAATAGCACAGCACAAATATGAGTTTATCTAATTCAACATTTGTTCATTCAAAACCTTGAATTTCTAGACTCTTAAAGCTCTGTATCTTACAAGATTAATTTAAAAGGTAATTTCTTAAGTGATATGAAATGGGTCTTTCAGGTGGTCTTAGTAGCATCCTTTAGGAGTTTCCTATGATAGCACTTTTGTCAATATCTGCTATTCTAGTCAAATGCTGCAAGACACTCACCTCTAGTTGCTGGCCATTCGCTTGGCTCAGGATATCAAGTAACTGTCAGACTTTCCACTCGGTGGCATTTCTCATAAGCAGGATACACAATTCCCTCCATGGGCACAATTGATTCTGCTATCTTGTCTGCTCATCAGGGCTCCCAAGCCTTTCCACAAGTTTTTTGTCACTTTTTAGGGTGTGAATGATCACAGAAATATCACAACAATCTCCTACCTCACCTCCACCCCACCTTAGCCTAGTCACAGCAGAGCATCTGGCAAGTCTGGCCAAAGCAGTGTTGGGCTTTGCAGTTTTCCTCAGGAAGCAAATAAACAAACAACAGCAGCAGAGCTAGCTCTGAGCCCTTGTCTGGTTTAATCAAAATTGATTGTCACCTCAGACATAATTTGAAACCAGAGCTCCTGGTTTCAAATACTGATTACAAAGCTTTTACAAGCCTTATGATCTTAAATAAATCCCTTAATCTCTCTGAATTTAGGTTCTTCATCTTTAAAAAATCAAGGTAGAATGGCATAATATCTGGTTCCTTCAAATTATAATCTGTGGTACATGGAAGATAGGTTTTACATTTCCAGTGGTAGCTTTCCCACCACAGTTTGGTAGGATGAATAAATTGGTATAGGTGGAGTGAGGAAAGCATGAGTTCAGATCCTGCCTCATATATTGACTAACTGTTGGTTTTTGGTTATTTCTGATTCTTCATGATCCAGATGAGCAAACTGAGTCAGTGTCATGTTAATTGATTAGGGCTCATATCTGATATCTGAGTAGCTGAGGAGGGATTTGAATTCAGGTGATCAGGATGCTAAACCCTGTGTGTGACAGCAACCCTTAGCCATATTAAAAATCTGGCCATATTAAAAATCAGAGCTTCTCATGGTAAAATGCAAAAATGATTTATTGTGATTTCACTAGAAACGATAACTCCCAATGACAGCAGTGTCAGTACAGGAGTGCAAAGCACAGCCTGCAAAATACAGAATTATATAGACCCTACTGGGGACCCCCACTCCCTTCTGACCTTTTCTTGCATTAGCTAGGGAGTCCAGCCTTAACTCTAAAATACAGAAATCTACCCAGACACAAAAAATCTACCCAGAGACTAACTAAAATTCTACACAGGGACAAAGGATATTATCCAATAACACATTTTTTTACCATATTAAGAACTTAATGCTGTTTATTTAAGATAAGTGAACACCTGCAGCTTTTGGCTATAGCACAACTTTTTATTGCAAAATCTCAAGTTATAATTAGGGTATAAGTCAAGGCCACATTTTATGAGATATTTTCTCTCAATTTATTCCATTCAGCCCAATGCTAACTGCCCCATTTGCTAGCTCAGTAGTAAGTCTCTTCTCTCTAGAACTTATGTTCCTCTCATTAAATATACTCAATGAGTATAATTGAAGTATATAATATTATAACTTCCTTTCAACTCAACATTAGGATTCAAGGAAAACAAAACAAGCTAAGACCATTATTCCAATTATTCATTCTTCTTGGAAGGCTTGGAAGTTATGTAGAATCCCATTCATCTTCCCTTGTTTCAGGGACTACCTTTCAGTAAATAGATATAACCAGGGTATGGGAAACACACCATGGGAACTCTTGTGGTGAGATTCCTGTTTCCAATGCTGATAGCAGACTAGTCTGGGGAGTTTCCTGAGGTGCACAGAGCTTAAGTGACTTCCCTAGTTTCATCTGACTGGACATATCCTGAGACAAAACAGGAAACTAGATTCTGCAAATTCTAAGCCCAGGACATTGTTCTTGATGCCATTGTGTTGCTGAGTGAGAGGTATACAATACTGGATGTGTACAAAGAGTTCTCTATAAAGTTTGTTATTGGGGCCTTAGAACACCTCTGGGTGGAAGATATTATGGATAAAATGAAAACTACAGATGACAAAATGAGGCTCAAAGACATTAACTCACTTGAATGGAGTCACCTTTGCTTCTTGGAACCCCAGCTTGTTTTTGAATCCAAGCTGAAGAACCCTAGATTCTTCCCTCTTCCTATACCCAAGCCATGAGATTTTATCTTACCAAAATTGCACCTCTTGAAAATATAATCTATATGTCCTCATATGTGTATATATGTCCTGATTATAATACAGTCTCATTGAGGAAAAGGGTTATTTCAGTTTTATATTTACCATATCTTGTAAAAGTATAACTAAAATCTTACTTGTAATGTGCTTAATAAATGCTATTTGATTGATTAATTTATTATAGCCACTTTAGAGAAGCAAAATGATAGGTTGTTTACTCAGAGACAGCTAACTAATAAGTACCAGAGACAGGATTCATTCTCACATAGATATAGTGTGTATAGATATATATCACATAGATGTATATGTGATATATGTGTATATGTGTATATATATATGCATATATATATATATATGGCTAAACAATATTTGTAAAATGTTTAGCACACTGCCTGGAACAAAGATTTTTAATGTTTCTCTTTTTTTTCTTCCCTCTTCCCCTCCTTTCTCCCTTTCCCTCACTCTTCCTTTTCCTTTCCCTTCCCCTCCCTTTCCTTCCCTTCTCCTCCTTCCTCCCCTCCTTCCCTCCTTCATTCCTTCCTTTCTTCCTTCCTCCATTCCTTCCTTTCTTCCTTCCTCCATTCCTTCCTTTCTTCCTTCCTCCATTCCTTCCTTTCTTCCTTCCTTTCTTTCCTTCCGTACTTCCTTCACTCCTTTCCTCCCTCCCTCTCTCCCTTCCTTTCTTTCTCCCTCAATCCCTTTCCCTTCCCTCCTTCCTTTCTTTTTCCTTCCCTACTCTCTATCCCTTCTTCCTTCTCTTTCTTTCCCCCTTCCTTCTTTCCTCTTTCTTCCTCCCTCCCTTCCTTTTTTTCTCCCTCTCTGTCCTTTTTTTCTTTCCTTGTTTCTTTCCTTGTTTCTTTCTTTCCTATTTTCCTTCAAATCCAGAACTCTATTCATTATTTCACCAAGTTTCTAATTGATATTTATTTATTTATAACACTTGAACATTTTCAAAACACTTTATAGGCATTATCTCACTTTAGCCTGATGACAAACTAGCAATGAGGGAATGATAGAAGAATAATCACCATTTTAAAGATGAAAAAATTGAAATTATAAGAGGTTAAATTACTTGTCCATGTTCATATACCTGAAGGTGTCAAGACAGGATTTTAACTCTGGTCTTCCTGACTCCAAGACTAGCACTTTAAACATTGGCCATTCTGCCTATATAAATGAGACTATTCATGAAATAAATAATAGCATTTGCCATGAGGAAAAACAAAATAAACCTTGTACTTGTTCATTCTAATCAGCTTTCATTTTACATGCAATTTCTTTCTCTTGTGTCTCCTTTCTGCCTCAGTCTATCTGTTCCTCTTTCTCTCTGGCTTCATCTTTTTCTTCCTGGGTGAGTGGGTGGGTTCTGTCTGTCTCTGTTTCTCTGCTTGTCTGTCCCCAGACCTAGGACAGGGCCTGACACTCAGTAGGCAGGTGAGAAATGCTGGTGTCTTGGATTAAATTGAATTCCCCACTGTCCTAAAACACAGAACCCTGAGTGCACCTCTTCAGCTATTCCAACCTTCAAACTCTGCTCCAAATACTGGGCCAGCATGGTGTCTGTGGTGGTTTCTGCTCCCCTCCTGCTGATTGACCATTTCATTATTTTCCCAAAGGCAATGGGTAGGGTACTCCAGATAGAACTGGGCCAATTCTCTGTCACTTGAAATTTTCCTGGGCTGCTACAGTCCTGCTTCTGGTCTGTGCAGCTAGGCGCCCAAAGGGAATGTAGAAGGCAACAAGCCTTGATGTGTGTTTACACACGAAGCACCAAAGGCTGGTCTTTACTTAAAAGAATAAATGAGCTGGAACATTTTAAAGATAAGCAAATGCTTCTCTGAGCCTGAGACAGTTTCTCCTGGGCCAGTTTCCTTTTTTTTGTGCTGGGGAGAGGGGCAGTCCTGAAGATCAACTGCAAAAAGCTGCTTACTTAGACAGCCCCTGTGCAAAGTCAGCTCCTGCACAAACGACCAGAACACACCGACATTAGGAAAGACAGCAGTGTGACAGCTGGTGCACCTGAATTATGGGCTCAAGGGGATCTTTCATTTTATTCAAAGTCACTTCATCCTGTACTTTTATGCAGAGGAAAAGTTTATAATACACGCTAACACACATAACATTCACACACACATACATGTTATATATTATATATTTTGTATACTTATATGCTATATATTCTATATGATGTATAGACAAATGTTATGTTCTATACACATGAATAGTTATATGTATATAATCATGAATATACTTTATTTTATAAAATATATACATATCTATATGTATATATACATGTGCACATATTTATTGTGTATCTATGTATAATGTATACATGTATCTGAGTCTATGTAAATATGTATAGTAATATTTATATCAAATGTGTGAATATATTTCTATTCATGTTTTCATGTTTGCATATTCATACATGTATGTATTAATATATGTGAATATACAGAAACACACATATAAAAAAAGGTTTCTTAAAAACTTTTGGGTTTTTTTTGCTTTTTTGCTGAAGCAATTGAGGTTAAGCGACTTGCCCAGGGTCACACAGCTAGGGAATGTTAAGTGTCTTGAGACCAGATTTGAACTCAGGTCTTCCTGACTTCATGGCTGGTGCTCTTTCCACCGGGCTACCTAGCTGCCCCTGGTTTCTTAAAATCTAACAATTTAGTGTTGAACTATGAAAATCATTAATTTAAGTTATATCTGTTAATTTAAGCTTATTATTAAAGTTTAATATTTTGGGTAAATTACTGCTTATGATGACACATAATAATTATATACATAGATAAACAGGATAAGAGAGGGAGAAAGGGAGGGAGAGAATGAAAAAGAAAAGAGAGAAAAAAAGAGACAGAGAAACAAAGAGGCAGAAAGAGACAGAAAAACAGAGATAGAATCAGGGAAAGGAAAAAGAGACAGAGACAGAGAGAGATAGAGACAGGGAGACACAGAGAGAGATAGAGACATTCAGGGAGACAGAGAAACCGAGACAGGTAGAGACAGAGACTGAGAGACAAAAACAAAGAGAAACAGAGTGTTTAAATGGAAGAGAAGACACTGGCATTGCTGGGGGAGGGGTCTGTGAACACAGGGCTTGTCCGGGAGACAGGGCCTGGATTCAAATCGGGCCTCACACATTCACTAGCACCATGATCGGGGCGATTCACTTACCAGCTGTCAACAGCAGTTGTAAAGTGATGACAATAATAGCGGGGACCTCCTATAGTTGCCACGTGTGTCTAGTGAGCTAATATCTGCAAAGTGCTTAGCAGTACCTGACACACAGTAGGCATTTTATGCTTATCTCCTTTTCTCTTCATTAAAAGCTGGGGCTTCCAATGTCTTAAAGGAAGACAAAGAATTTTCGGAGCATTTAAGGAGGGAGGGAATTTGGGGCGCGGAGGAGAACCCGCAGTTACCCAGTATCTCCGTGCGCCACACAGTTTGCTGGGTGCGGAGGAAGCAAACCTGTCTGCTCTCAGCAAGATTACACTCTAGGGAAGAAAATCTAAGGCTTGTGAACCAGTCTTTAAGCTAAGTGAGCAGGGTTGCTGTCCAAGGTAGGAATGATTAAGCTGGAGGCTTGGGAGGGAAGCTGTAAGCTTGGCCTCCTCTGCCCCCCCCCCCCCACACACAGCCGGCGCAGTGCTTCCGTGTTTATTTCCTCCACGGCCCCGCGTGTTTGTTTCCTCCGCGGCCCCGCGTGTTTGTTTCCT
>JAJPUD010013589.1:28185-43740 GCA_023553655.1 Myrmecobius fasciatus
TGTTTCCTCCGCGGCCCCGCGTGTTTGTTTCCTCCGCGGCCCCGCGTATTTGTTTCCTCCGCGGCCCCGCGTGTTTATTTCCGTAGTGTAGCGACACTAAGTGTCAGCCTGCTCCTGGCCGTCCCTGAGAAGCAGCGGGATGGCGTAGTGAGCAGTGCGCTCTAAGAGCCCTCTGGAGTTTTCTTCAAGTATATTACTTTGAAATTAGAGATGGGGAAAATGTTTCCCGGCTGAAGCTGGACAGAAAACAGCTGTGCTCATTAAAAGAGGAGGAACTGCTAAGCAGTTATATAATTAACACTCTGTAATTAACATCGAATTTTAATAGTGGAGCTAATGTGGAGTTGGGCTGGGTGTGCTGGGGAATGCTAATGCTCTTTGCAGTGAGCTGCCCTTTCTGTTCTCCCTTTTCTGTCTCATTCCCTCTAATCCTCAAGGATGGAGCTGTTTCGGGGATCCGGGGGTGCCCCTAGAGCGCCTGCTTATCATCCAAGTTGGCAAGAGGGAGCCCTCTCCATCATCCATGCTCGTCTCCCATCTTCTTCTGTACATGGCAGTATGGGGGGGGGGTCCATCAACACCCTTTGTGGGTGTCCAGATTGCAGTAGTAGAGGGAACAGGAAAAGTGAACTTAGAAAGATTTCGGTTTGAATTACAGATTTGCCATTTAATATCTGGTCTATTATCTCTTCCTGCTTTCCTACAAAAAGGACATTTAAATAACATTTTAAGAGAGACCTGAGGGGCAGTTAGGTGGTGTAGTGGATAGAGCACCAGCCCTAAAGTCAGGAGGACTTGAGTTCAAATTTAACCTCAGACACTTCACTCTTCCTAGCTGTGTGACCTTGGGCAAATCACTTCACCCCCCCCGCCTGGGGGGGGGGGGAGGATGGACTTGACAATTTGTATATGCTCTTATTTGTTTTCCAAAGAACTCTTAGAAGGTAGAAACCATTATTATTATTTTTTAATTTTAAAAAATGAGGCTGAAAAAGATTAATTGCTCCAGCTGTAATCAAATAATTCTGAAGTAGCATTGGAACACAAGTTTTGGTGACTCCAAATTCAGCATTCTGTGCATTGTACCACATGACCTTAAAGATTGTTCCTGCTCAAAAAACAAAAACATAAAACAACAACACACAATCAAAACAAATAACAAAATAGAAGGAAAAAATGTTTCCCGGGCATTATTCTTCTGGACTTTATTTCCTGATCATTGATCACTTGATCATGCCATTGAGATTGGGAAGTCTCACTATCTTTAGAGGCTGAAGAGATCTTATAGAAGTGATGGATTTCATTTTACAGATGAAGAAATTTAATGTTAGAGGTCAGATCTGGCCAAGTATTTGGACTTTATGTCCTGTTTTCTTAGAGTCCAGTTGCACAACCCTGTAGCTCTGGTTTTCACAGAATAATTTTGTAATGCCAGAGAAATTGAGGCAAGACAGAGATTAGATTTTTACTGTTTTAATAGTGGAGAATTTGGGCTAGAGATGGAAGCCAGCTAACTGAATGGGACTCTTAGCTCAAAGCATCCAGCACCCAGCAAGCAATTCCAGACACTTTTATAGGGCTCCAGCTATCAGGGAAACAAAGGCAAGGGGGAGCAGAACACTGTGTGAATGGAAATTCCAGGAAAGGGTCATAACTTAGTCCTGACAGATTTGGGGGTCAAGACAAGGAGGTCGAGCAGGACACAGAAGTCTGAGACAGGAGATACCCAAACATGAGATAATCCACCTGGAGTTTTATGACTCTTTTTAATGTGAGAGTGTCTAGAGCTTCCAGGCCCTTATTCCCTCAGTCCCAATGGGGCAAGGAAGGGGAGTAGAAACAATATTTTATTCAGGGTATAGCATAGTAATTCAGGGAAACAGGTATTGTAATTCAGGGAAACTGAGGCAGGGAAACTGAGACATTACAACTCTACCATTAGCAATCAGCTTGAATAAAGCTGTCTTCAAGTCCTGATTTTGGCATAGAATGGCTATGTGATCACAGACAGGTCATTTAATTTATCATTACCTTGGGCAACTCTATATTCCAATAAATTATAGAAAAATTTTCAATTTATTTCACTGGAGAAGTTTTCACAGCAAAACATTCTCACCAATTTTCCTTCCCCTTCCTTCAAACTTTCAAAAAAAAGTGCAAGGGTGGAAAAATAACAACAAAAACAAAGACTGATTCTGGTCTTGAAGTCTGAGTGATTTGGATTCAAAGTCCACTTCAGACATTTGCTATTATGATCATGACCACTGGCAAATGTTAAAAACAAGGAAAAAAAATTAAAATTAAATTGGTAGAATCCTCTCCTTCTCTCCTTTCCTCCCTTCTTCCCTCTCTTCTCCTTCCCTCTCCTCTCCTCTCTCCCCTCCCTCTCTCTCTCTCTCTCTCTCTCTCTCTCTCTCTCTCTCTCTCTCTCTCTCTCTCTCTCTCTCTCTCTCTTTCTCTCTCTCTCTCTCTCTCCAGTCCAGTGCAAACTACAGAAAGGACAGAGCTGGATGATTTTGACAATCCAATTTAATTCAGAAAAATGGTTTTCTCAGCTCATTGGGCAGCCTCCAATCAGAGATACAGAGATCTCAAAGGAGTCTGTTGCTTCCCTTCTTCAGAAGGTCACCAGCCCTTCAGAGGGCGTGAGAGTGTGATGAATGCTGTGGAGAACTAGCCCTTTAAAAAATGTCATTTCCCCTTGACCTGTTGGCATACACAATACAGATAACAAACTTAGTAAAGTGACCTTCTGAGCCACTGGAAAACATCAGCCTTTGATGTTTCTATTTTATTAGAATTGCTCGGGAATACAAGTCTTACTCTGAAGCGGGAGCTGCAGTCACTGGAAATGTATCACAGGAAATCTCTGAATATGGGACAGTGGCAGATAACAGTACAGGAAAAGTCCATAAGTAAGGACAAGTCTCAGAGAAATGATAATAATTACATTTCCCTCTTCAACAAAATTTCCCAGAAATTATCATTTGAGTCAGCAGTTATAAATTATGGCTACATTATTATCTAAGGCCTCCCAACATTTTTTGTGTCTTGAGGATTGAGAACACATGTCTGCTCAGCTTTCCTGCCTCCCAAGATGTTTAAATGTGCTGGGAATTTGACAAGTAATTTTTTATACTGATCAGAAGTATTCAAACATTCATAGCTAAATAGAATGAAATACATATAATAAACACTTAGTATGTCCTAAAGCTTTGCTAATTAATGTAGATGCATAGAAAATCCAGAAAATGAGGAAAATCTTTCAGATGCTCCTCTTACACCTTAAAAAAAGAACCTGGTTATTCATATGCTTCTATTAATATTTCTTGCATTATATTTTAAAATATTTCTATCACTTCAGAGAGTCACTAATTTGGGTATAAATGTAAGCTCTAATGTCAATGTCAATTTTTATAATATATATGGACATGTGACCCAAAATTAAATAGTATAAAATGAATCATTGAATTATCTTTAGCAATGCCTTACTTTTATTTTTTTTGTATCATTGTTTATTTTTACTGCAAGATCCCTACTCTAACCATATGAATATCTCCCGATTGTAGTTCATTTTCATTTTCATAATTGAAAAAATTTATTAAACTTATGCTTTTTATTAAAGCACAGTATTGTGGAGCCCTGTCTCTGTAACCATTTCTCATCGTCCAAAAGTTTTAGTTTAGTTATGCACTCCAAACACATAAAGGGTGAAGCTTAATTTTCTCTCAAGCAAATAATGGATTAATCTCCAAAATTTCCTGAATAATAAAATAGTACAATGGATTTTTATTTTAAATCATGTTTTTTGTTTTGTTCCCTCTCCCTCAATCAACCAATCAACAAGAATTTCTTAAGTGTGTATTATATGGAATCCACTATGCTTGGAACTAGAGAGCTCTTAAGACAATACAGAGACAAAAATGAAAGTATCAGTTGTCAAGGAGACAGCCATTCATTGAACAGAAGGGAAAAGAATCCTTGTATGGATGTTTTTAGGATTGTTGAAAACATAAATTCAATCTCACAAATATTTTTTAGTACCTACCATGTTCCACAATCTGTCAGGTCTTAGGGATGGAGGATGAAAAAGTCAGTGTCTTTGAATTTACATTCTATCCTAGTAGACAGTATGTTAATCTATAATGCAAAAAAAATCGTATGACATTGCACAAACTTATTAGACAAAGAGAAAGAATGAGTAAGGTACAAGAGAGAGAATTGCAAATACTCTGAGCAAGATTATTTACAAAATCAAACTTCTTTTTCTCACTTTGCATCTTTCTTAAACTCTCTGCTGTCTCCAGCATCATCAATCACCCCTGGAGATTCCATATCTAGGTTTTTTGTGATACTATTCCCTCCTGATGTTCCTCCTACCTATATTATCAATCTCTGTTGTTATTCTTTACTGGAACTGCAACTAGGGCACATTCACTAACTCCTCCCACAGCTCTTTCTAAGACCCTCTTTTCTTTTTCCTTCTAAATTATTTCATTTGTTTCCTTCAGTTCCTTTAGGCTAAACTATAATCTCTATACACATGATTCCCAGATCTCCATATCAAACCCTAATGTTACTCTACCTCCAGTGCAAAATCACCAGCTGTATTAACAATAAGAATTAGATAGTCTGCAGGAATCTCTAATTAAATATTTCCAAAAATAGATCATTTTCTTTATCCTCAAACTCTCCCCCCTTCCCAACTTCTGTATTACTGATAAGAGCACCAAATTCTAAGTAATGTTGACTTGGAACCTTAGCATCATCCTCAGCTTCCCAATTGTACTCACCTCATGTATCCAGTATGCTGTTAAATTTTATGGTTTCTAACTTAGCATTTGAGTGTGTGTGTGTGTGTGTGTGTGTGTGTGTGTGTGTGTGTGTACTACCTATTATCCACACTCCACCAGTCTCTTCCTTCACTATTGTAGTGTTGTTTAGCCATGTCTGATCTTTGTGATTCCATTTGGATATTTTTAGGCAAAATACTGGAATGGTTGCTATTCTCCTGCTCATCCTACAGATGAGGAAACTGAGGGAAATAGATTTTCCCAGACACAAAGTTAAGTGTCTGAGGACGTATTTGGGCTTAGATCTTCCTGATTCTAGATCCAGTATTCTATCCATTGTTTCATTCCAATTGGATATTCTTAGGGGGATTCAGAAGATCAACTGGCAAGGTGGGTAAAAGGACAAGAATAAGAACAGGGACACTCAGTCTCTCTGAAGAGCTTTGCAATCAGTTGTGAAATACGGGAGATACTGGCCCACCCAGCATGGTATGCCCATATCAAAGAAAGTGAACAAAGCAGAATTGTTGTAGCTGAAAAGAAATATGAGATACATCAATTTAGAGCTACATACCCTCAATGTTCATATAAACCACTTACATCTGACCTCTGATAAAGCTTTCTGTGCTCATGTTAATGGGATCAGTCACAGTCGAACACAATGTACCCGACTCCAGGATAGTAATGTCATTTTTTTGTTTGTTTTTTGAGAGCTGAGGGCAACACCAATCAGCTTGCTCTTGGTCTCCAAGCCTGAGTTTGTCCTTCACTCAGCTGCCAAAGTGATTTTTTAAAAATGAATCTATGATTACCTCTCCTCCCACCCTCTTCATTATGCTTCAGAGGAGGCCTCTTAATCTGCTGAGAATCCACCAGAAAATTCCTGAAGCCCATTGCAATCTTTCCTTTTTCTGTATTTCCAGCTTTTGTACCTCTCCTTCTGTCTATTCTATTGCCCAGTTACGCAGATCTATTGCTATTTTTCAAATGTGATGCTCCATCATCTGACTTGATGCTTTTTCATTGAAATCCACCCATTCCTGCAATGTTCTCCCACATTATGAGCATCTGATTTCCCTGACTTTCCAAGAATTCCATCCAATCCCAGCTTCTATGGAAGCATCAGCTCCCTCAGGCAGTAGCCATAGTTTTACTCCTTCTTTATAATAGTAGAACTTACCACAGTGACAATTACATGGTAAGGACTCCATCAATACTTAATGACTGACTCACTGCCTGAAACTTCGTAATGATATATATTCAATGTTATACTCCTTCTCAAATTTCTCATTTATTAAATGGGTTTAATTTTTTGTTGTTGTTTTGTTTGGGTTCTTTTTTTGTTTATGTTTGTTTTTGTTTTTAATTTTGCATTCAGTGTTTCACTAGCTGGTGGTCTTGATTACTAGGTCACTTCATAAAAACTCATCTAACACATTTAATAAAGTGTATTTTATATCTCATCTAGTCACCCACTAAGACACTTATCCTGATATGTGGATCATTATCTGAGCACAACTACTATCATCTTGTGCTAAGCTTTAATTTAACTATTAGAAGCCCTCCTTGTCAACAACAGATCTGAAGAACAGATCAAGAAGAGAAATTATAAGAATTGGACTGCCTGAAAGATGTGACCAAAAAAAAAAAAAACTCTGATATAATAAGGCAAGAAATAATCTAAGAAAATTGTCCTGTACTGATTGAACATGAGGGGAAAATAGAAATAGGAAGAAAAAAAAAACATTGAATCACCAACTCAATGAGATCCTTTGTGGAAAATACATTGGAATTGGAATATTATAACCAAATTTTGAAATTCCCAGATTAGAGAGAAAATTTTGCAAGAAACAAGAAAAAATTCAAATATGCTGGAGCTACAATTGTACAGGACTTATCAGCAACCACAGTAAAAGACCACAGGTCCTGGAATCATATCTACTGACAATCACTAGGCCTATGGCCAAAAATATCATATTCCACAAAATTATCTATAACATTGAATGAAAATAATGGACATTCAGTGAACTTGCAGATTTTCAGGACATTTTGCCAACCAAACCTGAACTTAATAGAGAATTTAATCTATGAGAGTCAATTCCAAAGATCAATTTCAAGGAACTCAACATGGACAAATTGTTGATTTTTTTTTACATGGAAAATGTGTACCATATATTTAAGACTGACATCAACAATGCAATGGCTTAAATAGAAAGATAAGGTTAAAAATAGGATTCATGATATACAAATGAGGTACAGAGGAAGATAGATACAGAGGCATTATTAGAAGGGGAGGAGGTCTCACAATGCTGAAAAACCATTCACATTGGGAATGGATTAAATAGGGAGGTCTACATATATACCATGAAGGGTATAGCATCCTCCAAAATCTATAAAGAAATGGGGAAGGGAGTAGGGATAGATGGACCAGGAAGCAAAAGCAAAAAGGTTGAGGGAAGAAGACTAGGGAGGGATCCATAGGTGGGAGAAGGTTAAATAATAGCAAGGCAAGTTAAGGAGCAGAATTAAAGTGAAGAGCTAACAGGGATAGGAAAAATAGGTGTATGTATGTGTGTGTGTGTGTGTGTGGTGGGGAAGACACAGGGTGTATATGTGTGTGTATGTGTGTATATCTACATATGTATTCATAAATATATCTTTTCTTAACTGTAGCCTATTTGGGAGTGGGATTGAGGATAAAAGGAGGGGGGAACAATAGTAAAAAATGTGTGCAGCAAAGAACAAAATAATACTTTACAAGGTAGTAAAGATGAACACTCATGAATATAATTTCTTCTACTAATATATTTATATTCATATATATATGTATATATATATATTTATATACTTTCTTGAACTGATAATTTGTTGTTATATATTTTCAATCCTCCCTGATGTTCTGATGGTCACATGACAATGTTCTTTTTTTTTTATTCTATTTTTCTTTTTTCTTATTCTGTTTTTTAAAATAAAACAAATTTTAAAAAAAAAATTAAAAATTAAAGTGGTATAAGAACAGAGATTAATAATGATTTTTTTAAAAATTCCTACATAATACAAATGGATTTGTCTTAACAAAATGCGAAGAAAAATATGGATTTAAAATGTTGGCTCTTGATAGACTAGTACTTGAAATGTCTGTGTCTCTTGCTTAAATCAGATCTGTGATAAAAAAAAAATAGTTTTCTTGTGCAGGTCAAGAAGAAATGACATTTTGTGAGTCAACTGTGAAATGAACTCCATACATTTTGCTATGTCTTCTGTGGGCATGAGTCTCTCATTTCACACCATTTTTAGAGGCCAGGATCCTGCCATCTTGTCAGAATTCAGCAAAAGCACTTCAGAAGGCAGAGAAGATTGAATTTTCCTCTTAAATATTTGTTCATCTTCATTTTGTTCTGGGAAAGAAACAAGACAGGAGCTTGGGCAAAGAAATAGAAAGATAGAACTAGTTATTGAGTTTGCAGATAAAATGATCTGGATTTGAGGGCAGCAGGACAAAAGAGAAACAGCATTTGGCAAAATGGATGTTATGCTATGTTTAGAGACATGTCACTTTGCTAGATATGTGAATTCCCCTCTCTCTCTCTCTCTCTCAGTTTCCCCATGTATAAAATGAAGATAAAATCACCTCTAATATTGACCTCCCAAATATCTCATGTAAATTGGGTCAGATATGAAATATGAAGTGATTTAACAACTTGAAATAATTCAATAGACATTCATTATTGCTAATGATAAAAAAGAAAAAAAATACTGCGAATGTGTAGTGGTGAAAGCAACGATTGCTCCTGTAATAACATCTGACATTAAAAGCTGGCAAAGTACCATAGATAGTATCTTCATATATATACACGTGTGCCAAATTTGGACATTATGGCTCTCCCAGTAGAGTTTGTTTTGTCTTATTTTGCTTTTCTTTTTGAGTTACCATATCCGACTGTTAAATTCTATTGAACTTAGATATCACTTATTTCATTTTCACATGACCTACTGTCTGACCCTTCCTCTCTCTCAGCAGAATTAAGCTTTTATGGAGCCACAGAATATGAGTTAACTCGGGACAGAGTCAGGAATCTTCAAACAAATAGATTTTTGCCTCTCTCTAGATTTTTTTCATATACTTTCCCTTCAACCTAATCAGCTTTTTTTTTTCTATAGAATACGTTTCCTTGTGATTTGTAGAGTGGATTAAGTAAAATGGAAAAGAAAATCATTTGAATGAATAAACTTGCTCAGTAGTTTATGCTTTTCAAATCTTGTTGTTGTACTCCTTCAAAATGTATGTAATTAAATTTTGAAGGACATCTGTATAACCCTTCCCCTTCCTCTGAAAAAAAGAGAAACATGATGAATTGGCATTTGTAAAGCTGGAGGATTATTTGAATAATCATCATGATTTCATCATTGCTAATCCCTGTAACCTGATTCCCCTTTTCATGTGCTCAATTTTTTACTTTGAGATACCAATGAAATCAATGGAGGCAACTTATTTCTAAAAGAGTCTGTTTGTTGATGAATAATAAAATCTTGTTAAGTGTTTTTTTTTTAATTTTCATTTAATATTTTATTTTCCCCAACATGGAAAACACTTCTGAACATTTGTTTTTTAAAACTTCTGCTTCCCCTTCCCCCAGTTAGAAGGCATATGTGAGGTTATGTAAAACATTTGTATAAAAGTCATGTTGTGAAAAAACATAGATCACTCCACAAATAAAAACAAAACTCAAGAAAATATAGTAAGGCAAAGAAAATATACATTTCAATCTGTATTCAGACAGAATCAGTTCTTTTATCTCTGGGTATGGATAGCATTTTTTATAATAAGTCCCTCAGAGTTGTCTTAGCATTGCTAAAAATGGATAAGTCATACACAGCTGATCATCTTACATTATTGTTGTTACTTGTACATAGTACATTTCACTTTGCATGAGCTCAAGGAGGCCTTTCCAGATTTTTCTGAAATTATTCTTCTGATCTTTTTTTATAACACAATAGTATTCCATCATAATCACATACCACAACTTATTCAGCCATTGCCCAATTGATGGGCATTCCCTCAATTTTCAGTTCCTTGCCCTGAGAAAAGAGCCGGTATAAACACTTTTATATGCATAAATTCTTCTTTTTTATTTATTTTTTAAAATCTCTTTTGGGATACATATCTAGTAGTGAAATAATTAAGTCAAAGATAGCCCTTGAAACATAGCGCCAAACTGTTCTACAAAATGGCTTCACAACTCTACCAACAATGCATTGTCTCACTTCTATTACACTCCCTTCAACATTTTTCATTTTCCTTTTCTCCAATATAATAGGTGTGAGGTAGTTCCTCAGAATTGTTTTAATTTGCATTTCTATAATCAATAGTGAGTTGGAATAATTAACATGTATTAGACTTCCTGCTATCTAGGGGAGGGGGTGGGGAGTAGGAGGGAACAATTTGGGACAGAAAGCTTTGCAAGGGTCAATGTTGAAAAATTACCCATGCATATGTTTTGCAAATAAAAAGCTTTATTAAAAAATAGAGAGTTAGAGTATTTTCTTAAAATGTGTCTATAAGTAACTTGATTATTTCATCTGAAAATTGCTCATATTATTTAATCCTTTGTCAATTGGGGAATGACTTTTTTTTTTTTTGCTAAGGCAATTGAGGTTAAGTGACCTGCCCAGGGTCACACACCTAGGGAATGTTAAGTGTCTGAGATCAGATTTGAACTCAGGTCCTCCTGACTTCAGGGCTGGTGCTCTATCCGCTGTGCCACCTAGCTGCCCTGAATGACTCATTTTTTTTTAAATAAAGATGACATAATTCCCTATACGCTTGAGAAATGCAGCCTTGATCAAAGAAACTTGCTTCAAAATTCTTTTCATAATAACTCTTGAAAATTGTACTTTCTCCCATTTATTTTATTTTCTGTCTCTTTTTACCCTGCCCCTTGTCAAATGTATTTTGCTTCTGACTACCCTTCTCACAACCTGTCCTCCCTTCTATCATTCTCCCCCTTCTCCTATTGCCTTCCACTTATACTTTCCTGCAAGAAAAAATTTCTCTGCCCAATTGAGTGTGTATGTTATTCTTTCTTTGAACCAACTCTAATAAGAGTAAAATTCACTCAATTCCCCATTCTGTCCCCCTCTTCCCCTCCACTGTGCAATATGTTTTCTTGCATCTCTTATGGCAAATAATTTGTGCCACTTCTCCCTTTTCATTTTTCCTTTCTCATCCCTCAATTTTATTTGTTAGATACTACCTTCATTTACAATTCATATTTGTATCTTCTGTCTATAATTTTTCCTTCTAATTATCATAACAATAAGTTCTAGGAGTTACAAATATCATCTTCTCATATAGGAAAATAAACAGATTAACCTTATTAAGTGCCTTATGATTTCCTTTTTCTGATTGTCCTCATATACTTCTTCTGAGTTCCAAATTTGAAAGTCAAATTTTCTATTCAGCTCTGATATTTTCATCACTAATGCTAGAAAATTCTCTATTTCATTGAATATCAACATTTTTCCCTGAAGGATTATATTCAGTTTTGTTGACAGGTGATTCTTGGTTGTAATCCTAGGTCCTTTGCTCTCCAGAATATCATATACCAAGCTCTTCAATGATTTAATGTAGAAACTGCTAAACTCTGTTATCCTGACTGTGGCTCCACCATACTTGAATTATTTCTTTCTGAATACTTATAGTATTTCCTCCTTGAACTAGGAAGTCTGGATTTTGGCTCTAATATTCCTGGGAATTTTCATCTTGGAATCTGTTTTAGTAAGTGATTAAGGGATTGTTTCAATTTCTATTTTACCCTGTGGTTCCTAAATATCAAGACACTTTGTTGAAAGATAATTTCTAGGCTCTTCTTTTGATCATGGCTTTCAGGTAGTCTAATATTTAAAATTGTCTTTCCTAGATCTATTATCCATGTCAGTCATTTTTCTAATGAGATATTTCATATTGTTTTGTATTTTGTTCATCCTTTTTGGTTTAATTGTTTCTTGAGTGCTCAGAAAGTCATTAGTTTCCATTTGCCCAGTTCTAATTTAAAAAAAAAAATCATTTTCCTCAATGAGGTTGTGCATCTCCTTTTTCATTTGGCCAATTTTGCTTTTTAATGCATTCTTCTCCTCACTAGCTTTTTGTATCACTCTCATTTGTTTACTTGATTTTCAAAATCCCTATTGAGCTCTTCCAAGACTTGAGCTCAATTCCTATTTTTCTCGGAAGCTTTGGATGTAGGAGTTTTGACTGTTTTATCTTCTTCTGAGTGTTTGTTTTGATATTCTTTTTCACCAGAGTAACTCTGTACAATCAGAATCTTTTCCTATTATTTGATCATTTTATCAATCCATCACTCTTTGTTAAAGCAGGTCTCTGTTTGCAGGATAAAAGGGTTTTTATGCAGTGATTTTCAGAGATATTTCTTGGGATCTTTAAATTTTCAGTTCTTCCAAGTTGGTATAATTGAAGGAAAGCTGTTTTTACTACCCTCCTGGCCAGCCCTCTGGTTTGTGAGTGACTACAATCCCTCTTCCTCTAATGGGGAACTGTGAGCAGGATTCTGATCAACTGTGGCTGCAAACTCTAGTGTTCTAGTGTTCCCCTAGCCCTGGGACTGACACTCAGGACTCTGTTTTGAATCATGGCAAAGCAAGAGTCCTGCTTCAGTGCTAGCAAAGACACCCCTATAATATCTTTTGATTGACTGTTCAACTCCCTTACTCTTTGTAGGCTGAGACCTGCAGAAGCCACCCCCTCTGTAATGTTGCTGCTTCTGATGATGATTTGATGGCTCCCAAAGACCACTCCTGGTTTGCTGGGTTCCCTTGCACATCCTAATATACCAGACCTATCCTGCCGACCTTCTGGGGCATCTTTGGTATCTGGAAATCCCCACTGCCGCCACTGATTCAGATGCCCAAAGTCCTCTCCTTTTCTGGGGCTTGGGCTGTGCTCTCACTTAATGCAACAGATCTTTCTGGCTGATCTTCAACTAGAAACTTAATTTCACTTCATCTTTTTGTGGGATCTGATGCTCTAGAAGTTGTTTAGCATAATTATTCAAAGATATTTGGAGAGGTTTGAGAGAAAGCTCAGGTTATTTTATTCTGCTATTTTCTCTCTGCTTTTCAGCTTGAGTGCTTAAAGAATAGCAAGAAGCAAAGTGTTCAAAATCTGTGGATTTGCTTCAATGTGTGGGTAGGATATTCCAAGATAGGTGTGTTTGGGGCAGTGATATGAGCTTAAATTTTTTTTTAAGTAAGCAGAAATATGTCCTCATCAAAAAAATAACCAAAAAACAGATATCTAAAATGAAGTCATCCTTTTGTAAATGGATTTATCTCAAAAAAAAGGTTTCTAACTAAAAATAAAGGAAAAACAAAGACTCCTTTTTTCTTTCTTTCTTTTTCCCCCAGAGGCAATTGGGGTTAAGTGATTGCCCAGGGTTATATAACTTGCAAGAGATAAGGGTCTGAGGCCACATTTGAACTAGGCTTTTCCTGGATCCAAAGCCATTGCTGCACTTAGCTGCTCCATTTTCTAATTCTTATTTCACATACTTTTAAAAAATACCAAGTTTTAAACTTAAAATAACAAAATTAAAGACTCGAACATTGGAAAATAAAGGGGGAGGAACCACTGTTTGCAGATGATATACTGGTATATTAGAAAATTCAATAAACTCAGCAAAGAACTTAATTTAGCTGACTAATAACTTTGGTAGGATGGCAAGATACTAAATATATCCATGCAAAAGTTTATACATTTCCATGGATAATTAATAAAATCTGGGAAGATTATAAGTTAAATTTAATTCAAAATAGCTACAAAGCCAATAAAATATGTGAAAGTTTACCTACCATGGCAGATGGAATATTAATATAAGGTCATTTACAAAAATATGTTTTGCATAAGCAAAGAAAGACAAATCACTGGAGAGCTGTTCATTGTTCATGGTGGACTATCCAAATACAATAAAATGTTTTCTATTCCCTACATTATTTCACAGATTATTGCTATTTCAGTAAAATTATCAAGGAATATTTATAAATATTGATGAAATAATTATGAAATTAATTTGGGAAAAACCCCAAATCTAGAATTTTGAAGCAACTAGTAAGAAATAGTACAATTATAGGGAGGCATATCATGATCATATTTAATTGCATTCTATTATATTTAAGGCATATTATGTAGATATAATATTTAGTTTGTTGCAGTTAGTTGTTATTGTTCAGTCATTTTAGTCATGACCCAGTTTTATGTTCATGACTTCATGACTCATTTGGGGTTTTCTTAACAAAGTTACTAGAGTAGTTTGATATTTCATTCTCCAGCTCCCTCCAGAAGAGGGAATGAGAGGCAAAAATGACTAAACCAGATTATGTACCATTTAATACCTGAGGTCAGATTGGAATTCAGGAAGATTAATTTTCTTGAGTCTAGACCTGGCACTTATTCCAATTCCATTTAGGTGCCTTTATATTTAGGTAGGTTTTATATATATATGTGTGTGTGTGTGTGTGTGTGTGTGTGTATATATACATATATGTATATATATACATATGTGTGTATGTAGGTGTGTGTATGCATATATATATATGTATATATATGAACTTATATAATACATAGTTCCATATATCAGCCCTTTTTCTGGAGGTAAATATCATGTTCCTGTTGTTCTTGATTTTGTTGATGTTTTTGTTGGTGAGTCTTCATATAATCAGAATAGCTTAGCCATTCACACTCATTCTTCAAACCATATTGCTTTTATTTTACACAATGTTCTCTGAGTTCTACATTCACTTTTCATTATTTCACACACGTTTTTCCATATTTTCCTAAAATCAAATTACTCTTCATTTATTACAGCAGAATATTATTCCATCATATTCATATACCAAAACTTTTTCAGCCATTTCCCAATTGATGACTCTCCCCTCAATTTCTAATTCTTTGCAACCATAAAGAAAGCTGATAAAAATATTTTAGAACACATTTTTTCTCCCCCCCCCCCGAAGAGGATGTGAGATGGAAATAATGGGGTTAGATATTGATAACAAGGTAGAACAAATTTCTAATTCATTGAACATATTTCTCTGCCAAATGGTTAAATCAGTTCACAATTCTACCACCATTGTTATCAATATCTAATCTTCTCATTTCCCCCTTATATCATTTTAGCTTACTTATGAAATTGAATTGTGTACCATCCTGACTAGCTCTCTGGAGGATCTCAGAAGCATTCCAAGTCCTTGGTCTTAGAAGAGGAGTGGTGAGGCAGGGACCCACCTGGATGGTCAAATATGGAGTCCCTTTATTTCAAGTTCTCTCAGCCTTAAATAACTTGATACAATTACATCACTGCAGCACACTGTGCATATGTTAACTATAAGCACTTTGGTATTATTATGTAAATGCATCTTTACTGCAAGTATCTCTGCTTCAAGTAGAACACAGGTTGTCACTCCGCCTCCCCCCCCCAGACTTCACAGGAAGGCTCAATTGCCCCCAAGGGAAGATGAAAGCCAAAGCAGACATTGTCAGTAGGTTCCCACTGGGCTAGAGGGTCTTATACCTCACCCAGAGTTCCCCCACTGTCTGTAGACCTCTACAGTATTGCGGAGTTGTTTTAAATTTTGTTTCTTTAACCAATAACTTTAATCAATAATGACTTCAAATATTTTTACAAGACTACAATAAATTTACATTTCTTCTTTCCAAAACCTTCTTGTTCATCTCCTTTGATCATTT